>JAGDQP010041541.1:0-16861 GCA_022664845.1 Lepisma saccharinum | reverse complement strand
TTTTACTTTCGTGTAAAGGGTGTTCCTTTTAATTAATTTAATTTTTCTATATATTTGAATTCTTCATATAATACACGTTTACTCTTGATACTTCTACACACGTTACGTTGTTTGTTTGTGGAACGCGAAGTATAAACCTGATTATATAGTTCGTTAAGTATAAAATAAATCTTATGCGTTTTTTTTTGTTTTTTTTTCCCCTAGAGAATTGCCTGAAGATACGAATGTTCAGAAATGTTGTATCGATCTATGTATAATTTTTGGTACAACATAGTTCTTTAACATCCATATACAAATCTCATTCCTTTAAAATATTTAATAGTTGTACTGTAAATGGGGAGTCGCCGAGGCTCAGGGGGGATTCTTCCTAAGAATCGGGTGGCCAGGACAGAATTTTCTCGCAGTGTTCCAATGCCTTGCGCGGTCCACTCAGCCTCCTATCAAATTAAGTCCCAGACTGTCCTTGGTATTCCTGGAGATCTTGGGAGGTAAAGGTGGCCAAGCGTGAGACTGACCACCAACCTCAGTTCGTGCCGTAGGTCGAGAATATGTGGAGAGCTGCACTCATACACCCCATGCACCGTTCACGGCGCGTGCGCGTCTCACAGGGGATAGCTTTATCTTTACTGTAAAAGGGGTAATGGTATGTTGAATCCAGAAGATACGTGCGGTTAAGATTGCAAGACAATATATTAATAACTACTTAGTAATTTGCATGAATGCAATATCATTTCTCTGCTATCTTTAAGTATATTATGTATATTTATTGAAGGAAAAATGATGAATGGTATTTGCATACTGTTATGCACATGATTAGTTCTTTCAGATGTTGCCTTACTTTTCTTGTTTTCAGCTGAAGTGGTGCAAAAGACAGATATAGTGCTCATTGCTGTAAAGCCTCATTTGTTGGATGCGGCAATTCGTGACATTTGTTCATCAGCGAAGGAGTTTGTGAAAAGCGAGCACTTCCCATCGAAGCTGTTTGTTTCAATATTAGCTGGTACCAAAATAGAGACATTGGAACAGGTAAGAATGATAGTACTTGTGACATTGTGTATTTTGCTAAACAAAAATGCTGTAACCATCTGGTGGTTACGGTCGCGGACTTCGGATTCACACTGGTGGGGGGGCACACAGGTTCGAGTCCTTGTTCTGGTCTTGCTGACTAATGTTTTTTCCAGTTTTACCAGACAGATACCGATATTGTACATGGACAAAGGCACTGGCTTCCCTCCCCGTCCACCACCGGATCAGGGCTTGCTGAGGGACATCATCCCTCAAACGTGACGGGCTTAGATAGTACTTGCCTATCTGGCCCACAATTCTAATTTAAATAAGATATTCTAGCAATGTGGTAGTGTATAACATTGTGCCGTTCTTCCTTGGACGGTTCCTTTGTACACGAATGCTTGAAATTGGATATTTTAATCGCACGAACTCTATAGATTAAGCTGTGAATTTAGTCTTGAGAGTTTATTAAGGGAACCTGCATTTGGAGGGAGAATCTTGAAATGTGCGGCGTTACTTGATTATCCACAAAGAAAGTAGAAAATAAAAGGTTCGTCAGAATTTTATGCTATAAACTGTGGGAAATTTACGGAGAGTCCTCAGTGTACAATCTTCGGAACAGTGGCTTATATATAATGTGTGCTCTGAATGGAGTGCCACATTATTCAGGGGAAAGCTCTGGGAGAATACAGATTTTGTCCAATAGGAATCGAGGCAAATGTTGTAGTGCCGCGTTTTCATTAGAGGCCCCGACAGCTCTGTCAACTCATTTTCCTGTATTCGGAAACTCTGATCGCTTTTGAGAGCGATGCGCTTTAAAATCGCTTAGTCTCGAAATGCGTATTAAGTCAAGGGAAGTAACACTATTAAAAAGTAAACACTAAATCTAGAGTGCTTATGCAAAAGCTGTTAGTAAAGTCACAAAAGTTAGTTCTGAGAAAACTTGATTTGAGAGTTGGAAATGCACAGCACTTCCCTACAATGGCTTGAAATGAAAGTGCTTTAACATCTTTAAAACAATGTGATAAGACAGCCTATTACACATAATTGTAGAGAATTTCGTTCTTATTTAGGGAATTTGAACAGGGTGTCCAGCTGTCTGGAAAACCTGGAAAAGTCAGGGAATTTCGGTGATCAGGATAAAATCGGGTATTTTTCTTTAAATCCGAGATAAGTCAGGAAATTTTTGGATTTCTGCAAGTGCTGCAGAATTGTGGATGTTCCTGCCCATGGAGCAGGTCATTTAAGGGTGTTGCACATGCTTGCAGGAATTTGTGTTCACTTTTAATCGGTCGGTCACTTTTCGTTGACTTTGTTATTGCGTGTGAAATGTAAAGTTTATTTTTCTATCATTTCTCTTGTATTAACTTGTAGACGACAGTCGGGAAAATGTGATTCTAGTCTGGAAAACCGGGGAAAATCAAGAAATTCTTTTGTTACTGGTTGCTGGACTTGACTTGATTTCTGTCGTTCCCTTTGGAACTTATGGCTTCGGTGAAACGTTTCCAGCTTGTCCTTCTGACGGCTCATGTCTCCATTTCTTTCCAGGTCTTCTTAGGTCGTCGTCTTCTAGCTCCTTCAGGGTTCCAGTATGCCCTACCCATTTCCATTTCCTTCGTTTTATTTCGAGGTCAATTGGTTTTTGTTTTGTTCTCTTTCACAGATCTTCATTTGATATTATCTCTGGTCATTTTATGTTTAGAATTCTTCGTAGATAGTGATTTATGAAAACTTGCATGTTGTTCATATTCGTTCCGTTCGATTCACAGCCGTATAATAGGATTGCTTTAACGTTAGTGTTAAACATGCGCGTTTTTATTTCTTCTTCTTAGTTGTCATGAGTTTTCCAAATTGGTAGATCTGCATAAACGCTGCTTTTTTAATTCTTTGTTTGATATCTTCATCTGATCCATCAGTTTTGGTAACAATACTGCCCAGATATGTAAAACTTTCAATTTGTTCTATTTCCTGATTACTTATGGTCAGTTTTTCTACTGCTCGTGCGTTTATTTTAATTTCCTGTGTTTTATTGATGTTTCTGTTCAAACCTGTTGTAGTTGTCTCTTCTTTTAGTCTCCCTAATTTCTCTTTCATGTCGCTAAATCTTTGTACTAATAAACGTATATCACCTGCGAAGCCGAGGTCCTTGAATCTTTCATTGAATCCCCACTGTATCCCTCTTTTCCTGTTACCCATTGTCCTCCTCTTTACTCTGTCTAATGCAAGTAGAAAGATTGTCGAAGGTAGAACACAACCTTGTTGCACTCCATTTCTTTCTTCTGTGTTTTCTGAAAATATACCTCCATGCAGGACTTTACATCTATAATCCTGGTACATAACCTTTATCAGGTTCAATATTTTTCTTAGTATTCCATATTCTTCTAGCGTCTGCTACATGATTTTTGTATTCACGGAGTCGAATGCCTTCTAAAAATTATAAATACGAGGTAAAGTGTTGCTTGAAATTCATTATTTTGTTCAAGGATAATTGGTTGCTGAACACCCTGGTGAAAAACCCATTTTTTTTAAAAAGACTTTAGACTTAACCGCTTTTGCACAAGCACCCGAGACATGTTGACGTTGCTGTCATAACTAGAATCATTATCAAAACCAAAAATGTAAAACGTAAATGAAGAAGAAGAAGAGAGAAACCAGGTGTATTTTATGTACCCTCCATCCTACCTTAATTTTCTGATTGTCTTTATTATTCGAGGCTTGAAAAAAACAAATTACGCTTTGCAGTTATGTATCAAACTAAACTGAAATAGACATGGAAATATGCTGTGTGAATAATTGGAACTAAAACATAACAGTTGCTGTTGTATGACAAAATAATAATTATAATAATATAAAGTATGAAGGTTTGTTTGTAATTCTTTATTTAAACTATGTTTGGTTTTACTAGTAGAAATCAGATAGTCTTAATTCCGAATGATAAAAATGTCTTTCCATGAATGATCCAGTAGACAAAATACTAGGAAATAGTTTATGTTGTGTTTTAACACCCTGAAATTTATTTATTTCCTAGAAGATTAAAAATTCATCAAATAAGTAGATATTAATCTTCTTTTCAGAAATTGTCAGCTGTGTCAGTGGATGCTCGTGTAGTTAGAATCATGGCAAACACTCCAGTAGCGCTAGGAGTTGGATATTCGGGTAAGTAGGTCACATTTAGCTGGAAAACAGAAATGTTAAAAATAGTTCATTGGTACCGAACAGCTAAATTTCAGCATGGTCGCTATTCCTATCTGAATAATCAAAAAAGTATGAAAATGCCTTCGACACTGCAGTGAGATAGGATCGGCATTTTTTCTGTGATCGCTATTGAAGGTTAATTACATTGTTTTAGCTGAGCTAAATGAAACAGTAAAATTGTGCTGTATGCGAATTTCGGTATTGAAGTGACTATAGCACGATTACATTCAAAATTGGTGAGTGACTTAATTCTTTTTCTACCAGGTTGTTCGGAAATAATTGGCCGAAATGCAAAATGTCCATATTCAACCCTCTCTGCCTTCTTTTGTACGGGGCCAATGGAACTATAAGTAATATTAGTTAAAAATTACAATAACCGATAGCCTTCACGCCATATGAAGTGTAGCCGCAGGAGTCATAAGGACGTGCTACAGTGCTTTGTGCAATGTTGAAACAGCGTTATTTAAGAGTAATTTTATTTCATGAGTTCAAACTGAGACTTAGGTGGCAAAAGCATATCGTTATGGTGAGGGCATGGGGAAGTTATAATTTTTTTCTGGATATTTCAGCTTTTTTCTTTTCTATAGTAATAATATAAGTAGCTGTGGCTCTGGTGGTAGCGCGTCTGACTACGAATCTGACGGCGCGGGTTCAAATCGGCCAGAACACTGGAGACTTTTCTCGCAGTGTACCCATACCTGCCGCTTTGAGGTGCACTCAGCCTATCAAATTGAGTACCAGTGTGTCCTTGGTACTCCTGGGCACCTTGGGAAGGTAAAGGCGGTCGAGCATGGGACTGACCACACCACCTAACTTCGTACTGTATGTAGGTCGAGAATACGTGGAGCGCCACCTCCACATCCCCCATGCGCGGGCGTATCGCTTTAGCTTTACCTTTGCACAGAGGTAAAACATTCCCAGTGTCACTTCCTATGAACAGTGTTGCCAGAGTCCATTCTAATATTGAAAAAGCTACATTTTCGAAATACACCACTAATATCACCGCACGAAGCTTGTAAGGTTTTAGATACAGAGTTTCTCATATTCGATGATTAACCATACCAACAGACTCTAGTGATACCGAGCAATTTTGCAACAAGTTAAATAAGTGGGTTTCATGCAGGAATATGCATAATTTGAAAGAAAAAATAAACCTATTCTGGCCAGATTTTTTTCGATCTATACGAGAATGATGATCGATGTTTCGTTGGATAATATATATATATTTTTTAATAATATATAGAGCTATGTATTATTATCCAGAACGGTGTGCTTGTTTAAAGTCTAAGCGTTACGTACTATGGAAGAGTGCGTTGCGTAACTTTTAGGACATCCGTATTTCATAGAGGAATTGGAATAACGGACTGAAACTTTTCAAGGGTTTTGAAAACAAACAAATGAACTCCAACGCCAAATTTGCTTCCTGTATTCCCTTCCTTCTTTTTTGACTTACAAGCTCTCTAAATTTATAACACTTGAATTTTTTATGAAATTTAAGTACACGTATAAGAAGGAAATGAAATTTCATTTTTTGAAATTAGTTTACATTTGTGGCTCTGAGTTTAACTGGTTCAAATGTCAGGAATGACGTTCCTCGGCGAACATATTAAAAAAAGAAGGGTTGGAAAACCCTGTGGAATCTCATTCTTCACGTGTGTGTGTGTGTGTGTGTGTGTGTGTGTGAGTGAGAGAGAGAGAGAGTGAGTGAGTGAGAGGAAGGAAAGGCTCTCCTTAGGAGTGTTACGAACCCAGATATATTTCTGTGTCATTGGCGAAAGAATAGAGGTTCACACGACTTGGCCGACTGAGGGATTTCTACCGTAATCAGGTGCATACTGCATAGTTTTCAACCAATTATATTTATTTCTACCGAAATTTTTCTGAGTTGTAATAGTAATCTGGAAGTCTTTACATTGTTTTTGTGTATTTTGTCCATTGATTGATGTTGATAATTGGCCATTCCAGCTCATATCACTTAAACTTCAAAAACCTTCCAGGGTGACCGTCTCAGATTTGAATGATTTTCTTTCCGCAAGTAGTATGGGTCAAGTGAGAAAGAAATGTAAAATATCACTTTTGTACTCCTTTCCATTCCAGAGATAGATAGATATGTCGAAGAAAGGTCGAAAATCATGGTATCTCCTATTCGCGACTGTCTTTTTAAATCGCAGAATTCCATAAAAAAAAAAATATATAATTACTGTTATTGTTCCAAATGACGTGAAATTGTGGCAGATATACGTCAAAGACATACGCTTTCCTCGTACAACTTCAGAAGAGGTATTCTGTGGCCAGGTTTGATTACAGGGTTTATTAAATACATGAAAAAAAAAGCTTGTATCACTTATTTATGAAACCTTAATTCGTTTAATGATGTTGGCAACTAATGACAGTAATAAAATTTCATTTGTTACATAAGAGTATAGTAGAGATTCAGTAATATCAGGTTCAACATTGTTCCAATATATTTTTTTTTTTTTGTTTTAAAAAAAGTTTGTCTAAAATATGTGAAAATTTGTGCATAATAGGTCGTAGTAAAACAACAATTAGTTTAGTGGTGTTGATAAACAATAAAAATAATTAAAAAAAACAACATTGTTCTTATGACATGAGGCAAGTGTAGAGTTTCATTGCTAAAAGTTTCAACATTGTGAATGTTCTGATATTTAAAACCTGATGAAAAAAAATATATATGTCGGTAAACATGATGTTGTTTTGTTTACTTATGTGAAATCACAGAAACGATTCCAGCAAAGCAACTCTGAAAACCACTGTGCGGTAATTTTGTTCATAAAAAAAATCTTCCGCACAAGTTTTGTAGATGTACCATTAGATGGCATTAGTCTCTTATTGCAAGATGTGTAATCATTCAAGTTACTTTGTTCTACAGGTTTTCTGTCTTCCTCATGCTGTTGTGTGGTTGAGTACTTAATCAGGAACAGAAGAACAGATCATGGAAAACTATTGTAGTGGACAGAGAAAACATGAAGCTTGTCATAAATTAACATATTGCAGATATCAAGGTTTCATAGAAATAGGGAACGTCTCTGACTGTGATGAACAGTTGAGATGGTTCTGTTTCTAACCAAATTCTGAACTGTTAGGGTATATTCAAATAGGCTGTAGATAGTATTTTAGAAATACAGTTTTTCTTAGTGAACTCCATGGATAGGGAAAAGCGAAGATTATATTCCATCCTGGTTTGAAAGACGAAGGGAAAGAGAGCCCTGGGAACACCGAGACGACGTTGGGAGAACAATATTAGAAGCGATCTTCGAGAAGTAGGTGTTCATGATGAAAACTGGCTTGATGTTGTCAAGGAAAAATCCTATCGCGAACGTTTGCTACTGTGGCGATGAACTTGCGAGTTCCGTAAGTAACTGAGCATGACACATTTGTCTATGAAGAAAACTACAGTCTGCAGTTGTAAGATCTACTGTTTACACTTTACAATCTTTACTAGAAAGATCCTTTGCTATATATTTGTGATCGCTGAACGCCGTTATAAAGTCTTCTATCTCAGGTTTGTAGATTCTCGAGATCTTAATAAGGAATAGAAGTCGTCCCCCAAAGAATAAGCAAATTTCGTTAAGATGCCCACTTGTATGGACCCAGGCTTACGCTCGATGTGGGTGGGACTAAATAAACTTAACTTTATACATTCACCTACCAGGGAGTGTTGCACTCCGGCAAATGAATCTTTAGTCGCCGAGTAAAAACTAGGTAAGAACGATTACGTCATAACTCTTTATTCGATAAAGTCAAGAAAGCTATCTAACGGTACCCACTTCAACTTTTTACATACCTTGGTAGGCAAAACAGACCAGCTGTTCACTTATAACATAAAGTTCTCAGCTTATAACTTCACAGCCAAACTGCTGTTAACAAATAATTTATAGTAATTATTATGAACGTGCTTTCTGTATAAGTATAAATATATAATGTGCTTTGCTTTATAATTACGTATAACTTCGCTTGCCATCTATTCTAATCAAAGTTGAAATAGTAATAAGCACGCTACTGTAACAACTGCATAACGCCTGACGCAAATTTCACATCTTATCAGTGTTAACTCAATAACAAACTAATATTTACACCATAACATACCAGGAAAAACTCCACTCTCCATTCTTGTTGTTACATAGTATTATGTTATGACACATTAAATTACGTGCATTAGGTTTTTCCACATTAGTTTACGTTCAATTACAATGTGATAGTTTGCGTTACGCTCAATAACTTAAGTTAGCCTGCAATAGTATGCAATTCCCTATTTATAGCCGTGTATACATGAAATAACAAAGAATAGCTTGACAGTATTATCTGCACTCAAACTAACTTAATGCAGATTGACAACAAACATCATAGATTCGACTTGTACTAAAGAAGCCTAATCTAACCGCTATGTAGCATCATATGCTACCCATAACACAGTAGCACTACTCAAGTGTAAAAACAGCATCAGGTGCACGATCGCATCATGCCTTTACACTTGTTTCAAACAGCGAAATACAAATGCAAAAAATATCAACTTGTAATGTTTCCAGTACTATATTCCTTACCTCTCAGACAGGATTCCATGAAATCTCATTCAACAAACTCCAACCAGGTCAATATGTTGTATTTATTTGCGAAAAATTTGTGGTGTATAAGATAAGAAATATCTTAGAAAATTAAGAAAATAATCAAGACATCCCAGTGAGGTACATGAACAAAAATGCTGACGGAATGGCATGGCCTGTCACAGAGTATAGAGATTTACGTTGGATCCCACTGGAACATACTATTACATCACCAGATATAATAGGATCAAGTGCTAGAGGGTACAAAATACAAAGTGATTACAAACGAATTATGAAAATGAATCCACATTTAAATTGTTAAGGTAAAATCACTCACTCATTGTTTTGGTAGGAATGAACTTAATTGTAGACTGACTTAGGAACATTATGTACCAGTTATAGACATCACTGCAGTGTACTACGTTATCCAAATACAATGTGATTGATAAATATAGTTAAAAGTGCAAAGAAATAACTTCTGTGCAACCGTTAATGTTGAGTAATGTTTTTAATTTTTAACAATGGATCTCTACATTTGCCTCATGTCATAGGAACAATGTTTTTGTACTTTTGTTGTTTATCAATAACACTAAAACTAATTGGTGTTTTACTATGACGCATTATGTACAAATTTTTCATGTATATTAAATATATATATTTTAAAGTAGGAATATCGGAACTGTTCTCACTGAACCTCTACTGTACTCTTATGTAACAAGTACAGTTTTATTACTGTCATTAATTGCCAATATCATTAAGGTAATTAATGTTTCATCAATAAGCGATACAAGCTTTTCTTTTGTATTTAACAAACCCTGTAATTAAACCTGACCACAAAATACCTCTTCTGAAATTGTCGGAGAAAAGTGTATGTCTTCGATGTATTCCTGCCATAATTTCATGTCATTTGGATGATGATAATAATAATAATAAGAGACATTATCCCCCCCCCCCCCGTTATGAGATTTAAGGCGACACTCACGAATAGAGATATGGTTTTCGACCTTTCTTTGACATCATATAGCTCTGGAATGGAAATGAATACAAAAGTGATATTTTACATTTCTTTCTCACTTGATCCATACTATTTGCGGGGGAAAAAAAGCACCATTCCCAGTCACCTGGGGGGCCGCTACATTCCCATTCCCTGCTCCCGGAATCTCTGAGACATGTGATGGGTTTAGGTAGGCTGTCCATATTTTGATTCGCTTAAACCCGGACCTGCTCCAACCAGGTCAATATGTTGCATTTATTTGCGAAAAATTTGTGGTGTATAAGATAAGAAATATCTTAGAAAATTAAGAAAATCATCAAGACATCCCAGTGAGGTACATGAAAAAAAAAGTTTACGGATTGACATGGCCTATCACAGAGTGGAGAGACTTACGTTGGATTCCACTGGAACATATTATTACATCACGAGATGTAATAGGATCAATTTTCCGTAATCGGGACGCTAACTGCAATAATAATAATAATAATAGGAACGACGCTTGAGAGACAAACACATTCGAGACTTCCTGCCGATCATCCTTTATTTATTTATTCTCATGTCTTCCAGGGTTTGCATCACTTTCACCAGGCAAATGCCGAGATTGTACCTTATTCTACCTTTAAAATCCATATACCAAAAGAATGTTTGGTGAGAGTCCGATGCCCTTTCCAACTTGTTTCCACTTCAGCAAACTAATTTAGAAATAAAATTTTTCGCCCTTTCAGGTTGAAATAAATTTTACCTCAAATGTATTCTATTGAATATAAAACATTATTAATTCATTATTATATCGACCGGCACAGTAGCTTCAAACAGGGATTGTCCTGGTCAAACCGGGACGTATGGACAGCCTAGGCTTAGGCAGTAGCTGCCTGTTCTATAACTGAAAGTTGCAGAAGTTTTTTATTGTTTCAAGTTAATTTGTTTCAGTTTCATGTGTTTTGTATTGCAAGTTTAGGTTCATTGGTTAATTGTTAATTAATGTGAAAATACAACATTTTTTCTTTAGTGTTTACGCCAGGACGGTTAGCTACTGCAGCAGATATTTCGTCAGTGAAACTAATTTTGTCAAGCGTAGGAGAATGTGATCAGATTCCAGAACCACTAATTGATTCACTTGGGGCACTTGCTGGCTGTGGGGTGGCATATGTAAGTATTAGTAACACTGTGAAATGAGTTGTCCAGGTGGCCTAGTTTGGGAGCTACCTAAAAGTAAACACTGAGATAAATTCACCATGCAAACAACATTAAGTTACGTTAGCGTTAGTTCCCATATGATTACACGTAATAATTGGTACTTACCGGCGTTAGTGAGAAGTCTTCAAATGGTCAAGAAAAAATTTTCTCTCACTTTTCTATCGTTGTATCTAGGCGGGTTTTTTTTCTGTGATCATGAGAACGGACATTGCTCTTGAAACGTTAGAAAAGCGAGAGAGAAAATTTTCTTCGCCATTTGAAGACTGCTCATCAACGCCTGTAAGTACCAATCACACCATTTGTTTGTCAGGGCTTCATGACTTTCTTTATAGATTAGGTTAGTCCAACCAGTTCAGTTTCCAATGATTCGCCGTGGTTCGGGCGGTAGCGCGTCTGATTATGAATCGGGTGGCCCGGGTTCAATTCCTGGCCAGGATACTGGAGACTTTTCTTGCAATGTTCCCATGCCTGGCGCTCTGAGGTGCACTTAGCCTTCTATCAAATTGAGCACCAGAGTGTCCTTGGTACTCCAGGACACCTTGGAATGGTAAAGGGGGTCGAGCGTGGGACTGACTACACCACCTCACTTCGTACCGTAGGTCGAGAATAGGTGGAGCGCTGCCTCCACATCCCCCATGTGCCGTTCATATCAGTCTCCAAATATGCAATCTTTGTGTGTTATATCTCCAATTCCTTTGAGACTATACTAAACCCGGTTCTCATCGAAGATATTGTGGAAAATACACAATATACAGGGTGTTCCAAAAACACTCCCTATTTTAATATTATTATTATTGAGTTATGAGATACACAAGCAAGTCAACACTAGAACCCAAACAATCACAATAACATGCCGTTTGAAATTCTGAACATTCATATGTATCAATGGCTTCATTACTAAAACCCGAAATTACGAATTGCACTTCTGTGTTCTGTTAGTAACCAGTAGTTGCCTCCGTGTAACCTATTATTACTGTAATACTAAGGTTCGTCGAGTAATATAGCCACGGACACAAAACAATATGTATTTCATATGCTTTTGTGATTTGCATGGGCTGTAGTGTTGACTTGCTTGGACACCTCATAACCCGATAATAACCATATGAATATAGGAAGGTTTTTCTGGAACGCCCTGTATTATTCACCAAGAATTGTTTACACACACAGAAATTTCTGTAGCAGTAGTTAGTGCCACCACCGATCCATTAAGACACATTTATTAAATTATACGCAATAGAAAATACCTGCTATATGTTTAATATGGCGAACCGGGACCAATCTTCTAAATATTCCGTAGACACGATTAAATGGTATTGCCCAAACAAAGAACAATGCTTTTCTTAAATCCTATAATGGCTTACTAAATAACATTTTTATAAACAAGCGAAGTTTCTGTTGTTTCAACAAATAGTATTTCACTACTTCTCTTTCTTTCCAGATTTCCTTTTTTTTTTTAAGTTATTTCATGGTTCTAAATTTACCAAATCGTACATCCCTGCACCAACATCAGGTTAGGAACTAATACAGTTTAGTACTTGCTTATTCAGAAGGTACATAATATTTAACGACCTTGAGACATATTGAGAAAGGTCGATAGGTAAATTAGTTATTTAGTTCGAACTTAGACATCAGAACCGGTTCAGCACATAATTTTTGGCCAAACAATTGAGTGTAAATAAATTCAAGAAAGAACGTAAAAGGTGAATGACTTTTCACTAATTCGATATTTAGAACTAAAGTATGTTAACTTGTAAAAGATAATTACTCTAGGGTACCGGTACAGTTACTCTGTTGGGTTAGACTTTATTCAGTCATTTTAAGGAAGTTTTTAATGTAGCGGGCAAATAAGAATTATATTTTAAATAATGTGCTGTTTAGAAATTATACATTTAAAAGTTATTGTGTTATGGCTATACATTGTAGAGACATTTAATTTGAATGTTTGCAAACATGTGTATAAGAAGAGTCAGTGGTAATAGAGATAGATAAAACTTGTCGAAGGTTTTCTCTGGATTCTACAGATCGTAGGATTTTCTTCTAGACTGAAAGCAGTAATGTGATGTATTATATGTCAATTTAAGCATTACTGTAAGCTGTAATAATGTAATATAAATATTTTCCGTATGTATACTTATATGTAGCAGTATATTTTTCAGCTTTGTCTGTATATATTATGAGGTAAAATAAATTGGGTGACTATATATGTACGTACACAAGTGTAATGCTTCAAAACAAATGTTGAAAGCAGATATGTAGAATCTCAGGGTACTTCTTTCTTGTAGGGTCTTGGTTTAGAAAGTAATAGAGAGATCCTATACCTACTATTTTATGCGTAAGGTTAGGGTTGTTGCTACAGTATTTTTGTGGAATTGTGGACAAAACAGGACTTTTACTGAGTATGTGATCATCGGAGCAAGAAAAGAAGAAATGGAAGCGAAAGAAACTTTCTATTCTTATAAATGCCAAGGTGAAAAAAGAAACTGCTTTCGATGTGTTGACCTAGACTAAGTGAAACGTACCTTATCTAATCTAACTGGAACGTAATAAATTTGAGCTTTTGACGAAATAAGAAGTGATGTTCCGAATTTGTGTTCTTACTCAGTTTCTTAGCAATGCTGTGTGGTTTTGTTTAGATCTGTTGATGGGAATCAGAAAAAAGTTACAATTTACTTTTCTTTTAGCCGTAAGCCTAGAGAATAGAGAACAACAGACTATATACCGTTTCTAAGGACGTGTTATGTTTGAACTGGAAAAGACGATTATGTGAAATGGTTGTTTACTTACTTTATGTAAATATTAAATATTCGTAAGACTTAATTGATTGCGGTTAGGATACTCTCTTTGTGCTAACCTCGGCTTGCCTATAGATTACGTTTTGGACTGAACTTAATGTTTGTTGCGAGACTTTCATATAATTACTTAATTTGTAAATCACACTTTAGCAGTACACAGTAGTCTTATCAGGAGACCAACTGATACGCATAATAAAACTGTGGGCTCTAGTTGGTAATACAAAATTTTTATTTTAGACCAGTTCCACATAAATGAGTACGCAGGCTTGGAGAGCGTTTGCTCAGTATGGAGTGTGGAAAAAGACTGGCAGAATTTTATGTATAGTAGTCAACAATGTGGTACAATTAATAACTGCACGAACTATTTTCGAATATTGTAATTGATTACAGAAAACAATTTCAAAACATTAAATTTCCTGCTTGATAATTGAAAATATTGATGGTACACATTATAAAAATATAAAAAGAAAACAATGACAGTTATTTGTTTCTTTCTAGACAAGTTCTAATTCATGTTACCATCTTGCGAGCATCAATGCAAGCTAGTATTAGTACTGCAAGTCCTTTATATATTGTAAAACGTCTGAGAACTGATTCGGAGAAATATACATGTCAAGATGTGGTTATCATATAAACATATTACGTTGCTAGGGAATGCAAGACTCAAATTAATATGCAAAAATGCATATTGGCATTATAATTGTATATTCCAAACGATCAAACATAATGTGGAAGCACATATATAAACAAAATGTTGGTAGGCAAAGATAATTTTAAACGATATAGTTAACTTACAATCATTCATAGTGCGAAAATACACAAATACGTTTGCAGATATCCCTGGAATATAAGAGCCAGATGATTAAGATAAAACAACAAACATTGGGAGATTTACAAAATAGAAATGCTTTCTCTCTCTTAATTTTAAAATAGAGAAATAAATATTTATGGGCTATTTACCATTATTTTTATTCAAAAACATTGAACTGTATAATCCTGAAGATTTTTAATCACACGAGCTTCAGTACCATTTGAAAAGCACTTCTATAATCATTTAAGTTTCTTTTCGATGCAATGATGTTACAGTTTAATATAAAGTGACCATTTGTGCGTGTTCTTTCCAGAAGACGTAAAATTTGGAACATATAAAGTGCATATTTTTACAAGTTGAAAGTAATTTTTAAATACCTTTATATTGATTAAATCATTCTGGATTCATCTAATACTTCTCCCTAAAATGGATCTTCTTTAGTAACTTAGGGTTATCTTCAAATTATTTACTAAAAGTTTCACGCGATATATTAAATCTTGTTTTTACCACCAACATTGCCTGACTGGACTCAATTTTCATTTGACTTTTGCTCCGCCCATTGCTGCCTGAGAGACACAAAAATAGTTCACTAATGATTTTTATATTGTGGGGAATATTATTGTCTTTCAGATTTGGTGACCGGTACTTGTCAGGTATGCGACACGGAACTAAATGTAAATTGTCTTCTGTGTATATGATGTTAACAAATGTCGATGTATTGCTTTGTTTTACAGATATATACTGTCATTGATGCTCTTTCGGATGGCGCGGTAAAAATGGGAGTTCCGCGGGCGACAGCTACACCTGTTGCCGCCCAGACAGTGCTTGGTGCAGCGAAAATGGTGCTGGAAACGGGGAAACATCCTGGCCAGTTGAAGGATGAAGTATGCTCAGCTGGAGGAAGCACCATTGCTGGAATCCATGCATTAGAGAAAGGAGGATTGAGGTGTGTATGTTTAAACGTTTGCGTCTAAATTTCACTAACAAAGTCCAAATGCTACAAACAAATATGAGCAAGGAAGTTGTAGTAAACATAGGTTTGAAAACTCATCATTTTCGAGAAAATGATCTTCAGAACCGTAATATAAAGTTAAAAGAAAAACTGGCTAAAGGAACGTGATAGATGAAACTAAACTTTCCTCGAATATTGCAATTATACTGAAAATCGTTCGCAATTTTTTAAAAATAAACCGAAATATTGACTTTGAGCAACCCAGTGCCCGTTGCCTAGTACTTACTGGTGCGTTATGCAAGTTCGATTCCTGCATTCCAACCTGACGTTTTCCCAGATGTGATTTGTGATGATCTTCATATATGTAGATAAAGAGAATTTATTTAAATATATGCGCTAATGGCAACTCGGAATCAAGGATAATGTGTTGCCATCTAGCGGTGAAATATCGGACGCACTAGTTCATATCTTCGGCCTCCCGCAGTCAGTAGGATTTGCTTTTTTTTTTTGTTCCCTCGAACGACAATATAACTTACATATCCACGCTGGCCAATAAGTGGGGAATATAGCAATAAACAAGGACTCATTCACTTATTCCTCCGTTGCGGATAATGGGAAGCAGGGTCGCGTTCTGGTTGACGAAGACAGAGATCTTCAGGCCATAATCGAAATTGTTTGCTTTCCTTCGTCTTCTGTTAGCTTACTAATGTTCAAAAATAATTCTGGATTGAAATTAAAGAATCAGATTTTATTCATGGAACAAACCCACTAATATGCACAGGAAAGACACCCGTTTTCTAAACTTATAATGCAGCTATATGAACGGCTACAGCCATCAACATTAATTTATCAAATTGTATAGCTTAAGATTAACTTCCACGCTGTGTAAAGGACCGCGGAAGATAATCTGGAAAGTAGTCGGTTCAGTAAGATTCTGACTAGGACGACGTAAGGAAATATATTTAACGAAAAAGTTTGCATAGAAGTTATTATATTACCGTACTTATTGTACATTCAACTTCCTTAATCATTTAATGTCTATTTACGACCTTGTCTTGCTTCTTTTGCCTAAGACATTTTCAACCCTGTTCAATACAAGTTTGGGGAAAAGAATGGAGAAGGAAGCTCGACTTCGCTTTAGTAGGACTGGGGCATGGATGTTCGTGGATTTTAGTAAGCATTGCATGCATTTAATCGCGACGGGCCGAAGTCAAAGTTACTAGAATGGCTCATGAATAAATACAGTTTACAAAGTTTTACAGTTAAGTAAAAGCACAAGTCTCACACGAAATAGGAGAGGCTTTTGCCGATAAGGTGTGATCACGGAAAAAGACGGGGGCAGAAACTTAG
>JAGDQP010041540.1:3284-13738 GCA_022664845.1 Lepisma saccharinum | reverse complement strand
TTCATATTTATTTATTGTTCCCAGTGCGAACCAAAGGTTGTACGCACCTTCTTCTACATCTCAGTTTTATATACAGCTTTTCAAATCTTAACATTTTCTCTACATGGATACATTACAACTTTTCTCAATATCTGGATATCCACACTAATACGGCTTATATACACAATACGCATGATTATAATAATAAGTAGAGTAGAAAATAACAAAAGGCTAACACTAAGACAGTCAAATAAATATTTTAATTAATTCTTTTAATTCATCATTTATCATGCCAGCCCCCAATTCCTTCCAACAGCCGACCATAGTGGTATACTGCCACACTGCTTTTATAGTCTTCGTTTCCAATCTTTCCTCCCCTTTTATTGCCCCTAATATTTCACCATCAGTCAAATTTTCCAGAAATCTTTCTCTGGTATCCTACGTTCACTTACACAAGAAAAGATGTATTTCCCTGTCCTCCTCACCACATAGTGGACATAATGGTTTACCTTCATTATTTCCTCGGATTTGATTCCAACCACCTAATCGAATCCACGCAATTCTCCCCCCTCCTTCTTCTTTCTTTTTATAAACCAAGATATACCTAGTCCTTCCCCACGTTTCTTGCATCTTCCCATGAAATTTCAGGGATACCTTCGCATTGCAGTCTGCATTGATCTCTTGACTGTCTATATCCGCCATTCGCTCCTTCACCTGTTGCATCTCACCATTATCTATCTTCCTTCCCTCCCATACCCAACCCGTACCTATCCTATATAACTCCCTTCTCACCTTCATTACCCACTGCCCTCTTCCATTCGATGATACATACACTAACTTCTTAATGTGTGTCTGTTTTGCTCACATAAATTTCCCCAGTACTTTATGGTCTGTCATTTCAACATAATTTCCTCCTTATTTACACCCCATTCCTCTAAAACACCACAACTGGCCGTGTCTACACTGACTCCCAGAAGCTTCTTATAGAAATGTACTTGTATTTCGATAGCCACCATTACCCCTTCCATTCCCCATAGCTCTGCCCCGTACTTTAAGGAACCTAAAATTACCGCCCGAAACATTCGTTGAATAAGGCTGAATTGCAGTAGGTTTTCCCGCCATTTTAGTTTTAGATCAATTATTCAAAATTCATTGAAGGTAAACAAAATTTAACTTTCACAGACTAAAGTTCGTTCTTTTAATAACAGGTACAATTTGGTTTATGGAAATGTTCATAATAACTTCAGGATTGCGTGCAGACATTTTTGGGACATTATTCTATCCCAAAAGTGTCTGCACACAATCCTGAGGTTACTAGTAGTATTTCTTTTATACTAATTGTACCCGTTATTAAAGGAAGAAACGAACTTTGGTATGTGAAAGTTAAATATTGTTTACCTGCACGGAATTTTGAATAATTGACATCGAAGGAAAAAGGCGGGAAAACCCACTACGATTGAGCCATAAGCCTGGTTCTCATGTTAACTCTTATTCCTGATTCTTATACAACGACGCATTAAAAATGTTTTAGAGATACGAAATTTGTTTCATATCTCGACTTGGCGCAAGCCCAATATTATTTATTAAATGCTGAAAAGTCGTCCCATTCATACTCATTTCGAGCCACATTTACTTCAGAAAATTGCTTACTACCTTTGAGGTATTCCTAGTGAACCTATTGCACAATTTTAGAACACTCATTTTTGGATTGAGTACATTTAAAGTTGATAGGATGCCACATTAGTTCCGCTGTTAATAGTATTAGAAAATTCAAGATGTGAAGTTTATTTTCCCACGTTTTTGCCAGCCTGTAGCTCCTAAACGCGGCGAAATTTTCATCTCAATGACTACGACTTTTTCCTAATTTTTTCGTGTACTATGAACCCTTAAAGTTTGTAAGTGCATTCATTACCTGTAAGTGCATATATATTCTGGCGAGTTATACAACCTTTGAGCACAAACTTTAGAAATAGTCAGTGATTTCAGTATAATACTTCTATTATGCGAGAAAGCATTAATGGACTATTCATTCTACAGGTGTAGCTAGTTCATTTAATCAGTTTTAATGAAAATTTGGCTATATTGCAAGCTTGAGTATCAATTTGCTCGAGAAGCAAGCGTTTCTTGATCCTTGTATATTAAGACCGTTCGTTGCTTCCTTTTATAAGACCTTTTAACCATGAAAGTTTGTACACGTCTTTCTTAAAACTCTTTGCATTTTTATAATCCATTTAGTATGTTATAATTTTTTTCTGGTTTTCAAGAGTCTTCAATTCAGAGGTATCCTAAGTTGAGTCTACTTCATACTCCCCATAAACTTCTAATATACAGAGTAAAACAACATTTCCTTTTAAGTGTGAGAGAGTTTGGATAGAATTCCATAGGTGCAGGTTTGACAGATGAAACTGCGAGTCTAGGTGTAATATATTTTTCATATAATAATTTATAAAGATTTGCTATACTAATAATGTCAAAAGAATAGAGCCTTATATCACGTATACTTACTTGCTAACAATAGTCGTTACTATGGATACTAAGTGACGTTTCACTCATACGACATATATATATACTCGCGGGGAAATGTCTTTACTTTAGGTGCGTACGAAACATAATTAATTTGCGGGGTTAATAAGTAGCAAGTGAAAGTAACATTTGAGCCCCAAATAAAAAAGATACAAGTATAACAAGCTTTAATAACATGAAGAAAACAACAATGTGAACAGGTTTACTCACTCGTTTCCACCCGTATACTTTCTTGTGAATATTATCTGCAGTGGCACGTACTCACCTGTAAGAAAAATAATACGAACATTACAATAATCTCAACAATGTTTCTTAAAGTTTATAATAATAAGAATAAACGTTTAAAGAAAAACATGTAAGTAAATAAGGAAAACATTAAAACTCGAATTGACCGTTATTGTTCAATATATCTAAAAGACAGCTTGTAATTTACAACCATGCATGTTGGGCACAGATGTACCAATTGCACCAGAAAGTAGCACGCTGATCAGCGTTTCATAGTAATATTTTTTTTACATATCAAATCAGTGGTCAGAGTGTTACTAGTCAAATAAACGTCGTTGCGGCTATAATACTTTAAATAAGAAGCAGAAAATTTTTGCTATCCACATAAGAGCGTGAAATTCGACAAAAAATAGTTTCTCATGGAATGATACTCGTAGATGTTTCATTAAAAGCTTTTTTTCAGTCCTACTGGTAAGACGGGATGGGATGTCAAATAAATTAAACGGGTCGATCAAACTAGAAAAAGGTATTGAGATCGCTTTAATAAAATAAACCTATCCATACTTTTATTTTATAATCATCCTTAAATACATACCATATGTTTGCTGCATATAGTCATGATAATTAGAAAACAGTATACAGAAGGAGAACTGGGTTTTCTTCCAAGATATCGACAGTATAGTAACCGACGTTAAAAGGGTCCGTTAATAGTCGAACAACTTGCTTGATATGAATATAAGTTATAACTATTAGAATACTTATCATATCTTTTAAAGGTCATAATCGTGAATGATAAAAAAAAACCTACTCAAAGCAAGGTTCATAATCATACAAATATCAACGTTGATACAGTGATTTGTGTGTGGTATGACAACAAATTAATTTTTGAGTTTATTACCAACTACATGAGTACTATGTAGGTGCGAAGTTTCATTTTTATCTGCCATACTTTTCTGTCACTTTCAGCGCTGTCTTATATGTATATTTCAGGAGGGGATATCACCCCATGAAACCATTTTTACACAGAATAGAAGAGTACGATTTCGTTTATTTTACGCGTAGGTGTTCATTTACCAAGTTTCAAGAAAACCGCCGTGACTTTCTGTTAACCTCATTTGAATCGTTCTTGCTCATTACGATTTTTTTAAATTACGAATTTATGAAAATATATAATACGATTTTAAAAACGTCTTTGATTCTTAAAATAAATAAATAATTTTAAACTTTGGGGACAACAAATAAAATTTCCAGAGTTTCTTTGTGAAATATAACAACCCAAGTACTTATAAGTATTCAGATCGATAGTTTATAATAGACGGCGAGTTAGAAGTAAACCAGTCACACGCTCTGTTTAATGAAATAAGTTTGAAGTGAACACTACAATATTTTAAAGAATAGTCACGTCCACATCTTTCATGCAGCAATATTGTGGATCATAAAGTGCAAGAATGAATATGAACAAGAAGAAAACACAAATGAGCAATATTTAGTTAAAGAAGGCACTGGTTACTTTTCTAAGGAAGATAGTCAATATACTGAAACTAAAAAGGAAGCTCACGATCGGATTGTATGAAAGAGCTAAACTTTCCTTCAAAGACCAACCATGTTCTGAAGAACATTAATGATGATGATGATGATTTGAAGAAGAAGAAGAAACGCTAAAATACATTATTAAAGACAAAAGTAGAGAAAGCATATACAAGAATGATATGAGAAAATATTCGTAATACTAGGTACATTTAATGCCGTGGTAAGCCCATAAGTTTAAATGGCGACGAACACACGGGGTGAGTAAAGTGAAACGGAGCAAAGCACACATACATATTTGAGCTTGGTACGCTACTAAAGCATGATTAGACAAACATATCTTCTCTGTTACGTATTGTTTCCTTGGTGTGCGTTTAGCTTAATATAATATCCAAATATAAGTTCCATACTTTATAGTAACTTTGTTCCATGTCTCTTGACTTGTACGCTCACTGCATCCTCGTCCCTTTCGCTCTCACTGAGCTTCGTTATTCACCAGACTTGTGACGGTAATAAACATGACTATGGTGGTTTTGATAAATCAATCAATTAGTCAATCCTTTGTAACATTGAAATATTAATTTCAAGAAAAATCGATGTATCGAATGTCGACACGGAGCATATTTCGATTTTATACATATTGGAATGCCAACGGCTTTTCCAATATGATTGTTATATGATTTTGAAATATTTTCGTATGAATTAAATTCGTCTTCGAACAATTTATGATATGAATTGTTAAAAAAAATTAGTAGAAAGTAGAAGCACTGTTTGATGTTCGTTGTGTTAATCGTGTTCCAATTCGCGAGTGATATCGATGTTCGATTTCGAAACAGGGAAATCCTATCGCCCTAGTCATAAGCTAAAGGTAAGCGTGCAGTAAATCGTTGTAAATTTAGTAAGTAAGGAGTTGATATTGAATTGAATTTGCAAATTGCATATGAGAAACATCCTTACATGTAAACTTTTTCGTTAAGATTGTACGTCCTTTTAACTTAAATTCGTCATGAATAATAATTATACATAATTTTTCAAGAAATCCTTAAAGTAGGTAAGGAATGCGAATAAAATAACAGACAAATTGAATTGGTTACCCAACAAACTATTAGAAGTAAGGTCAGTAAGAATATTCGAACTCTAACAAGGGATGTGCGTGACCTCGAACGCTCAGGAACCCACGAAAATGTGCTTAGAATATAAATCGATCCCAAAAACAGTGATATGAGCCATTCACATGCAAAACTGCGTCTTACCAAGAGGTACATTTGAATGATCACCTGTTCAAGGTCTTAGAGAGGAGGAACTTTGGGAACGCGAAGAAACAAAATATCGTTATAAGAGGACCAAAAACACACATATTGTAATATCGTGACCGATTGCTATATTTCACTCTTCTTAAAATAATTACGCTATCTGAACAACAAACCTTTACCACTGACCTGATAGTGTTGCCCGCCTATTCAATGCTCAAAGTGCAGGTGTGGGATTTCAATGAAGTGGTTAAAGCAAAATGGAACAGAACAAAATGCACATCTGACCAAAGACACTTTTTCACATTCAACAGCACTTCTGAATTCAAGCAATCCAATATCAAACGCAACACTAATTACATTTTGAAATGATAATATTGGTATATGAATGTTACAACCTGACTTTTGCTAAGCATACTGTAACATAGACTTGTACTTCGGTGCAGAAAGTTGATTGTACAGCACAGAGTGAAGTCTGATGATGAAATGACGATCGTGTAACTTTACTTGTGGTTTTTAACATTGTAGTCTTCCAAAATCAACGTTCCTACTCACGTAGAGCTTATATTGTTGAAAGAAGTACACATCAAGTGGTTGGCAATATTTTGTTGTCTTCGGTGGCAATATCTTGAGCGTAACATCCTTGTTCGAAACATTTCCATCTAACAGAGTACGATCTTTATGGTCTGACCAGGAATTACTCAGCAATAGGTTCTTCGCATCGTCACGTACATGTTCACCAAGGACGGTAGTTAGAAAACTTTTTGTATGCTCTTTCGCCATTTTACCACTTTGTTTGCCTCCACATGAATGTTTCGTGAACATGTTGCTTCAAGCTTCTTTGAAACATTTGGACCAAAAGTGTCTTGTGGCTCTTGAAAACAGATATAGAGCTTGTTAGCTAATCTTCCACTCATTGATAAAGTCACATCAAGTGTATAATTGTGTGTAGAGCTATGCACAGACTGTAACACACCAGCTGTAGTTTTCTTGCCTTTGTAAGACAGTGTTGACAATGAAGAAATTTGATAATTATATTGACTTTGGTCACTGTTCTAAACATTTCTTTGTCCATACTCTCGTCTGTTACATATTTGTTCACTTCCTCTACAAACTCTTTTGCCGTCCGACGAAGACTATGATCTTGTATGTCCGTACGTGTGACGAACGTAGTAATATACCTGGAAGAAATGTTATATTCAACCTTAAGTTTGTTGATAAAAGTACTCGAAGCTGTAAAATTGTCTAGGCCAACCACTTTAGACGCTTCTAGCGCCCACGTTTGCAGATGACAATAGTGAACAGCAGATCCATACGCTCTTGCCCTATCAAATTGTGACATTAAATACTCTTTTATAGTTTTAATTGTGACAGCCTGTTTCCCTTGAAGTGAGCTCGATCTCGCCTTTTGCTAGTTACATAATCTAATGTTACTTTGCAATTTGATTCACTTCGAATACACTTATAGTGTCTCATAAGTTTGCTATAGGAGTTGAAGCCACGATTGTAATAGTCTTCATAAATGTTGTCCAGTATGTTGTCATCAATATCTTGTAATATACTGACTCGCGACATTTTGGATGGAGATGGTTCGTACTTACTTTCACTTAAAGGTTTCTGTTGCTCTAGAGATGAAAGACTTGTACTGCTGTATGGGCAAACTTCAGTTACGGGCTCTTCCCATCCTTCAAAATAACTATACCTATCCAGGGTATCTTCATGCATTTCTGCGTCATCCCCATTGTATTTGTGAATTATTATGCTATATAACATATTCGATAACTCCATATCCTCGACTCTGATTACGTTTCCATATTCAGCAGATCGCAGCTTTGCAATTTACAGTTTGACAGCATTCATGGGATTAATTCGCCTCATGATACCGATGTACACTCTTTACACTCTAACCCACAACCGAACACTCCAAAAGAAGGCCTCCTACTGCAGCTATACTATTCACCCAAATAAAGTAAGTACTTGTTCGTGCAGATACAACATACCACTGTCGAATGGCGCTAGCAGACAACAGCTGCGTTTTGCATGGGAATGACTCATACAACTGTTTTGGGGATGAGCCATTTATATTCTAAGCACATTTTTGTGGGGTTCTGAGCGTTCGAGGTCACGCGCATGCCTTGTAAGAGAAATCTTATTTTTTCCGTTCATCTAGCCCGCAGCATTTATCAACAGTAACATCGTTACAAAGACAAGATTTAGGTGTATTATTGTGTGACGGAAGAGAGACAATATTATTGAAAAAGGAAGAGTAAAAATAGAATAACATAAAAGAAAGGACGAGACAAAGAGATAAAGAAGGCAAGATAAGACAAAATGAAGGGAAAAACAATTGAGAAAACATGACAGAAAAGAATAAATTTACTAAGTGAAGGATCATGAGACGAAGAGAGAGGTTCATTAGATGAAAAAAGCAGGAAAAAGTCAGAGAGAGCAGAAAACAGATAAATGAATTACAAGAAGAACAAAAGAGCAGAATAAAAATGAAAAGAGTGGGACAGAGAGAGAAGCTGACAAAATGCAGAAAAATAGACTACAAAGGGAAATCGCAAGGTGAGATAATTTCACATGGAGAAAAGGAAATGGACAAATTGTATGAATAAGAGAAACCCAGCGCAATACAATGAAAGAACTAGAAGAAAAAGAGATTAACAGAAATATCCGAAAACGTATAAGAAAAACATACTTAGAATAGGAAATAACAAAATATAAATATAACAAAAGAAAGAAAAAAGAAAATAGATGTGGAGAAAAAACACAATTTGCAGTGAATGGAAGACAGTAGAAGTGTAAGTCATAGGAAAAGTGCTAGAAGCCGAATGCTCAATAGGAAAGAGAAATAGTGAGAGTTGGAGAGAGATAGAGGAAAGGAAGATGAATATAAGACAAGGAAAGAGAAGCAAGTTAACCACGTAAAGAAGTAAAGAAGCAAAATAATTATAAAAAAGGAGAAAGAACAAAAATATAAATGCAACGAATAAGTTGAAAAGAAAGGGATTGATAGACTTAAAATATGCAATCAAAGAAAAGTTAAACTTAACAAAGCAAAGAAGAAAAGATAAAGAGATTACGAAAGGAAGAAAGTAGATTTCAGAAAAGAATGATTGAAGTGTGGGGAAAATATAGGAGGAAAGATACGAAAAAGGGGAAAGGGAAGTAGGATAACTGAAAAAAAAATACAAGAAAGAGAGGCAAAGTAAATTTCCTCTGAGCTTGATTGCAAAGACATAAAAGCTTAAATTTAGTCTAACTTGTGTCTTCTTCGCCGCCCTGCCACGGAAACACAAAACCTCGTACTTCGTGCGTTATCAAGGTCTTTCATCAGAGAACAGTTATAGTGTGTGTGTTTGTGTCTTTCTGTCTGTGTGTGCGTATGTTTGTGTGTGCGTGCGCGCCGTGAATCTAAATTTACTGCCACCCCAGGAGGCCATTATATCTAATTGTTTGGAGAATAGATGCTGTAGTTTTAAAGGCTGCAGCAGGATTTCTGGTCCTCGTCTCCTTCTTTCAACGTTTTCTTCGCCGTGTTATTTTGATGGCATTTAGTTCTTTCTCTTCCAAAAAGCATTCATTTCCTGTTTTCCTAATGGAAAGTCAGAGAGGGTGAAAAGCGAAGAAACAATAAAAAGAACGATTCAACCACCCATTTTTTTGCAATAAGAAAACATAAAGTTCGTTCCCAGTAGGAGGAAACAATAGCTAAATGTGTCGGAATCGTTTTCTAAAAGTTTCAGTAGTTTATTAGTTTGTGAGGCACTTTGTGAAAAAAAACAATAGAAAAGTGAGTGTGTTGGCTTGCAATTTAAAGCCAAAAACATTTCAAATACTAGGAGAGGAAATTAAGCTATTAATCAATACTTTAAACCTTTCTTCGGAATTTAAGTGCTTTGTTTGTTCTCTACTTCTCTCTTCCTTTCTCTCTCTCTGTATGTGTATAAGAGTGTGTTTGTGTGTATGTACATAGTTTCTATGCACTATATGCGGCTTCCTTTGAAGAATAAATGGGGTTAAAAAGATCCAGAACACAGAAGATAATAGATAATTTTGTCAGAAGAGTAAAATAAAAATTTTAAGACTCACAGTGAAGAGCAGAATTTATTATTTTTCTCGTACCCTAATTGTGTGTGCTAAATACTACTTTTTATGTTATTGCATCCAGTTATTAGTTACCCATTGGTGGTCCAAACACATTGTTTACTTTCCATGGACCCTTCGTATACGCGGTACACACTTCACTCAGTTAAAATCGCCAACATTCTGCGACGGACCAGCTTCGGCCTTACGAGGAAAAGCATTCCCTTCAGTTACCAAAAGCTTGTGATCGACAGCTTCTCTCGTCAGTCAGTCACTTTCCACATGTTTCACTCTTCTAGACTGGAAATTGCTTGACACAAGCTCAACAGTACAATTGCTTCTAAAAAATAACAAGAAGAAAGCAGTACAGAAAGTTTGCCCGCATACATAAGCATAATGAGAACGTGGGATACTTAAGACCCTTTGTGTAGACACTAACACCACGATTTTACCACTTTGCAATGGAATCGCAACAGTGCTCCTGCCTACTGAAGCTAATCTAAAGATGTCTAAATAACTCAGCCTAAAAAGCACATTCCAAGGACCCTACTTCCAGGATTGAACGAAAAGTCAGGATTACCAGATGTGTACAGGGAACTCTTCTCCATGTAATCGAAACGCCAGGACTACACGAAGTTCCGAAAATCCACAAGGTTGTCATCTCAATGAGATCCATTTTTAGTGTACCAGGTGTATGCATAAGTTTTTGCAGGTTTTTATGGTAAAGAAAACACGTAATTTTCAAGGGAAATTAATTTTGTTTTATTCAAAATATTGGCCATCGGCTTCTACACATTTCGCCCCTCTTTCAGGTAATTGATGCATACCATGCCAGAAAAACTGCTTGTCTTTTGCGGCAAA
>JAGDQP010041539.1:0-16862 GCA_022664845.1 Lepisma saccharinum | reverse complement strand
CCTAAACACAATGACGAAATGACAGGGGATATTCCAGAGCAGCGGAAAGCAATAAACACCTCGTTGGTAAACTACAAGTCAGACACTAATTTCATAGAGAAAGGTTCTTCATTGAATAAGTTACTTCGTATCACGGCATTATGTCTACGATTCATACATAATTGCAGAAACCCTAAGAACAAGAAAACGGGATATTTTACAATCAAGGAACTGAATACAGCTTTGCACCTGTGCATTAAAGTCGTTCAGCGCGCAAGTTATACGCAGGAACATCAAGATTTGGAGAAAGCAGGTCAAGTTTCAAATAAGAGTGAATTAAAAACGCTAAATCCTTTCGTAGACGAGCAACAATTGCTTCGTGTCGGAGGTCGATTACGAAACGCAGACATTTCTTATGATAACAAGTATCAAATAATTTTACCACCTAGACATCATTTAACCAAGCTCATCATCGAAGAGGAACATCGTAGATTACTCCATGCAGGGACACAAATGCTGCTTTCATCCTTGAGGCAGAAGTTCTGGATTCCACGTGCCAAACAAGTAATAAAATCAGTCACACATCATTGCCTAAATTGTTTTCGGTTACACGCATCCGCCTCAGCACAGCTAATGGGACAATTGCCAGCCGTTCGTGTAAAACCATCACGACCGTTTATCAATGTAGGAGTGGATTATGCAGGTCCTTTGTTAATAAAACCAAGCGTCAGATCTCGCACAGTAGCAAAGGCTTACGTGGCAATTTTTGTTTGTTTATGCACGAAGGCTATTCATATAGAACTAGTGAGTGATCTCACAGCTCAAACATTTATTGGAGCTCTTCGTAGATTTATCTCTCGCCGAGGAAAATGTCAAATATACAGTGACAACGGTACCAATTTTGTAGGGGCACATCATGAACTCAAGGAACTTCACGCGATGTTCAATGCTCAACAGTTTCAAAACACAATTCAGCAGTTTTCCTTACAAGAAGGATTCTCGTGGCATTTTATCCCACCCAGAGCAAGTCATTTCGGAGGTATCTGGGAAGCTGCAGTTAAGTCATTGAAATATCATCTAAGGAGAGTAGTTGGAGGAAGTATTCTCACATTTGAAGAACTGACTACTGTATTAAGTCAAATAGAGGCATGTCTCAATTCCAGACCCATTACCGTACTGTCAAATGATCCAAACGACCCGTCGTTTCTTTCACCTGGTCATTTTCTAATTGGAGATACCTTAATGAATATTCCAGAACCAGATTTAACTGATATTCCAGTGAACAGACTTTCAAGATGGCAGCATATCCAACAAATGCAACAACATTTTTGGAAGAGATGGTCCAAGGATTATCTACATGAACTGCAGCAGAGGAAAAAATGGACATCTAAACATCAGAACTTAACTCCAGGACAAGTAGTACTCATCAAAGAAGACAATCAACCTCCTTTGTCGTGGAAAATTGGCGTCATACATGAAGTACACCCTGGATCAGATGGTTTAGTAAGGGTTGCCAGTGTCAAATGCAAATCAGGTGTGGTAAAGAGACCAATTATTAAACTTGTGCCATTGCCAGTCAAAGACAGTGCATGATTCCTCATTTAGTTGATTGAACTATTGTCAATCAAGAGGGGGGAGTATGGTGCGACTTTAGCTTGTCAATTGTTATTTTAGGATTTTTATGTTAAGGTTTGCTACAGTGAGAGAGAGACTAGGCGCGCGCGCAAAAAAAAGTGATTACAGATTGACAGTGCAAGTAAGACAGACATTGTTAAGTGTTTAACTATTTTCAATGTTTTCACAACAGCAGTGGGCTGTTCAATAACAAACTTTGATCAGAATCAGTATATCATATTTATCATTACTGTATAAACTATTATGTAAGTGTTGTGTATCATTAAATATGTTGCAGTCAAGTAATGTTTTGTTCTACAACATTCCTGCAGACAGTAAGTAACAGTTTAAACATCTACTCATCTAAGTGATTGAACCAGCACTCCAACAGCATACCAGAGTTATTTATGTACATGGTCCTCCGCAATTTAAAGATACAAAAATCAATCTACATTATAACACCTAGTTTTACTTATATCACGAACAGTAGTGATATAAGTAAAACTAGGGTACACTTAAAGTAATGCTTTTCCATTTAATTATCTTAGGTTTTCTTACCTAGTATATTTAGCGTTTCTTTGTTTTTAATTTCTTAAAACAATATTCTATTTATCTATTTCAGTGCCGCCAGGACTACAAGAACGCGTACCTGTCGTATTTGTCTTCGCCGAATAACTCTACCTCCGCAGCCTACTTTGATGCCCACAACGCTTATGTTCAGCAGTTGCATGCCACGAACGGCATGATAGAGGAATACAACCAGGAAACTCTTCCACAACTCTTACAGGTAGGAATATCAGGAAACACCAATAATCACTCAGTTAGGACGGTCTGAGGACATAAAAAAGATATATTTTGCTATATTATTTACAAAGACTGTAATACCGCTTCAAAATCATCAAGATTAATAATGCTGAACAGCTTACTTACTTACTTACTCTATAGCTTACGGAATTCGCAAGTTTATCGCCGCAGTAACAAACGTTCACCATAGGATTCTATCTTGGGCAACATCAAGCTAGTTTTCATCACAAACACCTACTTCTCGAAGATCCCTTCTAATTTTGTCTTCCCAACGTGATCTCGGTCTTCCCAGCGGTCTCTTTCTCTCCGGATTTCCAACCAGGATGGAATATAATTTTCGTTTTTCTCCCATCCAAGCTATATGGCCTGCCCATCTTAGTCGTCGCGATTTCATTATTCTTACAATATCGGGTGAGTCGCACAGTCCGTGGTGTTCTTCATTATACAGTCTCCTCCATTCTTCAGTCATCTCGTCCCGTTTTCGCCCGTATATATTTCCTAAAACTTGATTTTCAAACACACGTAATTTATGTTCATCTGCTAGATTAGTGCTCCAACTTTCGCAACCGTAGAGTATTATCAGTAGGATAACAGTTCTGTATATTTTCAATTTCAGCTTTCTTGATATTATGATTGGGAGAGAAAATAATTAAGAGTATCATCAACACAGATAAATGATAAGATTTCTTTGTTTGCATTATAGTAGGAAATTTTAAAGTAAAAATAAAACACAAAGTTGAGATCTTAAAGTTGAAAATAAAACACAAAGCTCAAATATACATAGAATACTGGCCTAATGTATTACAGCTACAATGGGGGTTTTCTTCAAGTTCCCTGAGCAGTTTAATTGTAAGCACTTGTACTATTATTTTTCCACATTTGATGCAATCTGACCCAAGCTTACCTCAGCTAACGTATATCGAATCTGAAGACAAAAAATGGAAGAACGATATGAAGTTACATGAAAAGAATAAGAGTTCAAGCGTTATAAAGTATTTTTCAATAGAGCATACCCTGGTTTCCCTTTTGTATCTGTTCAGCTGGGGTGTTCAAACTTGCCGTGCTGTCAGGGTGACTGCAACTCCTTTCTTTATAGTCGAGTGCCATGGAAATACAACAGCTGAGCATGGTTATGTATGCCATATTTTACCAGAGAATCACTCATTTAGAGCTTATTTCTTATGGTCAAGTTATGATGAAAAATTTGGATGATGGTCTTTGCGAGTAGCCATTTTGGAAGATTGACACCATCTTTATTTTATTATCTAAAAAAATTAGCACTTATTGAAAATGCATTGCGTAATCATGTGCAGTGTGTCATTTTAAATGTTTTTGATGGGCTGAAAACGTTTTCGATAGTATAAGCACTGAGTTCGTCTTCATACTACTCAAGATGAACATGATCTGTAACAATACCAGTTAAAGTGCTTTTTCTTTCAAAATCAAAAGTCCAAACGATTATCTGGACTAGATTTAAAATGTACCCCTACCCCACGAAAGCGGAAAGAACATTCCGACTTCATATCTTCTTTCTGACATAGACAAGCAGCAGCCAGAAGGTAAAAAATAAACGTTATCATTGACGAGAACAAGTTAAAGAGAGAAATTTAGAAGAAAGAAGGAGAGATGAAATGTCAAAAGTACCTGAAAGGCCTCTTTAGGCTAAAAGCTTTGATGTTAGAAAAGATCACACAAATGTGTAAGAGATGTTGCAATGACGGAAAACAACACAAAAACGCGAAATTGGATGCGAGTATCACAGGAACCTGGTTCGAAGTACATTTACCACATAACACCTGGAAAAGGAGTTGCTTAGGAAGCTGCACGAGTGATCTACGATTATCTGTGTAAACGTCCGATGAAGATTGAATCACTTACTCCAGTAGGTTTTGTTCAGTTGACTAGGCAAAAATATTGAGGTGTATCATACTGTGAGACGCTACACGTTTCGAGGAGCTCCTAGGTCGGTCAATTGAAGGATCGTCTACCAGCTCCATTGCAATGAGTTGCCTCTGCCTCGTCTACTGGAAATCGTCGATGAAAATACTGGGTTTCTATGCGAAGTTGGAAAGCATCTATGTACCTATGAACACGATCCTAAATTAAATTAATGTCTGAAGTGGAAGAAAACAACCTTTGCTTCGATCAAAAGTACTTGAAGTAGGTATGTGATCCCATTGTTGCAGGGATGTTGCAGGGATCACGCCGATGTTCCTGCAATTAATCATGAACTTTTGAACCATGCTCGATGGATGAAAACCGCAAAACGTATTGTCCTGGAACACATGTCAACCGAGAACCCTTCTGATAAATGGCACACTCCCGCCAAATTTTTTGTCCAGCTATATGCTCCAATGTTCTCCACTCCACATCAAGTTCATCACAGTATCAAAGATATCCCCAACAAATTTGTGGCACACCGATATAAAGATGAAGGAAGTACTTATATAAATTTTAAAAGGCTAACTTATCCATTGTCTGCAAAACAATGTCTGGGTCCATCTGGAAAACCTTCTGGTAACAATGTTGGCAGTTCATAGACCGCACATCCGATAGTACAATGCTAAATTGATTCTTCACAGCCGTGAAGCTCTAAAACAGGTCAGAAGAAGACGTTTGGAAGTTCATCTCATCACCATAAAAATTTCAATATGAGGACTACATTGACGGAATAAAATGGGGTGGAATATGTCACCGAATTGCCATTAGCAGCAGTTCTGACCAAAGACTCCCTGTGTAATGTCCCCGAGCTGACCCAGACTACCCTGATAATTCTATATAGAGATTTACCACTAATGCTGCTCCGGCTTCTAGCGTGGGATTTTGCTGAAAGAAAAGTTTAATTAGTAAATCAAACGACACCCAAACTAGAAAAGTTGTCTGTATGTTTATGTAGGGAGTTCACCTGTTTAAAGATTGACTCCGGGTTGTATGTAAGGATATATGCAAAGAAAGGAATCAATAAAATAAATAAAAGGAATAAAGTTAACCTTTTTATGTCCAAGACCACCTATTTGAACCAATCTGGGCCGCAGCTCAAATACAAATGCTGATATAACGCTGCTCATCGGCTTAAATACGCTGACTTCGGGTGTTGGTTGGCTTCAGCCGTGACAATATAGTGCCGACGATTTATTTGGATCAATAGAATTTTCACGTAAACATAATAAATATTCGTGCGCTTGGTAAAATGTCACTTTACATACACATGCATATTTTGAAGTCTTATAGTTCATCATAAGATATATTGTTCTAAAATCTTGAATATAAAAGCAACTAAAGAATTATTTTCTATGGATAACACAAAACTGTGCTAAATGCTGAGTTCCAGGTCATAACAAAACTTGTAAAATTTTATAATAATACTTGTTTTATTATTAAATTGCTAAATAAAGATTTTATATAATTCGGTTCCCGGGGTAACATAAGTGACAGTAAGCCATACAAGACAAACGTGCGTCATGCAAGGCACAAGTGACGTCACGAATGTTAGACATGCAAATCGACAACAGCACCACAATGAAGAATGTAGAATAACTATTCAAATTGATAAACAACTCTCAAGCTACGGAACGATTTGTGAAGAAGGTTACACCAATGTCCGCTCACGTTGTAAGTTCAGAAGTTTGAGACATATTTTAGTCCAGTAAAGATAGGGTTGAGAAAGGAACAAATTAGTAACAACAAAGGAACGAAGCTAAAAATTGGTATGGAATTAAGGGAATGTGTCAGGAACAACATATTAAAAGTCCCCTAAAATCCCACTGTAGCTTTTCCCGCAATTTTGAAAAATGGCCGCCATTTTTAGATGACGGCAGGGAATTTATGGAAATGTCGCCCTTCACGTTTATGCCTCTAGTCACCGTTCTAATCATCACAAGGCCATGAATCATATATGGTTGGAAAGCTTGAAAGACAGAGAATCTAAATAAATAACATATATGCTCATCGTGCCCAATTTGTAGAAGAAGAAGAAAAAGAAAGCAGATTTTTTTATAAAAAAGGTATATTTTCAGACATCGTGGGAAGTTTGCAACACTAACAGTTATTGTACATCAACAAAACACACCAACGGATGTCTTTAATATTTATCTCAAACATAGCCAACAATGACACTGATCCGTGCAATACAAGCTGAGAAAAAAAACGATAACCAATATTACTTTCTGAGCTCTCTGTACAAAAGTGAATAAGGTGACATTCACTTTCACGGCTCTAGTCACCTTCTGTTATTACACAGGACAAAGAGTTATATATCGTTGTAAATCTTAAGAAACGTACATTTGAACGAGGTAACACTTATACTAATCCAGCCCAATCTGTGGAAGGAGAAGAGTAAAACGTGATTTTTTTAACGAATTGTTTAAAATTTGCAACACTGACAAGTATCGTATGTCAACAAAACTCAACCAACGTTTCCACTATCATAATTATTAATTTACTTTAAAAATGGCGTACATTTTTCCCAATGGAGTAAGCTTTGTGACACATAGTTTGTTTACACCACGTAAATCTAGCATAAAGATAATTTCTTGATAGTATTAGAAAGTAGCAGAAATTGGTAGTCCCCTTTGCATAGGAGAACCGCAATTCACATACTTAAAATCACTCTCAGCTACACTAGTCATTTGAATGTAATTTTCTGTTTGAATGTCTTGTTTATAACTTGTATGTAATTTTCCTAGAACTATTTTTCAAATCAAATATAATGTTTGCATTAGACGTCAGTACGAATTTTAAGAACGTTTTTGTAACTAGTCCATTCAGACTTATTTCATTCGAAATCAATCAGACTGTCATAGTCTCCTTCATCTTCATGGTCTTCATCATTTAGTTGGGCATTCATACATCCAATTCCTCGACACTGACAACATAAATTAGAGCACACAATTCCTGCTTTCCGACAACCTCACAGCCCTTATTACAGTTACAGGATATTAAATGCATAACATTACACGGAGCGGGTTCCTTTGTCATTCTTACTGGTACAAGAATATCTCCTAATGTTTTCCATCCATATTCAGTCGGTTGCATTTCATTTCCACGCCACAATTGAACCCGAAGATACGATCTTAAGATATTATGTTTCGCAGCATCATTGGTAGGTGGCAATGCTGCTAATTATATTTCGTTCTGAATGGGGCAGCGACTTACTGCACGGATGTAGGAATGATACCGGAATTCATCCACGAGGTTACTGTTGCTGGACAATCGTAGAGCGCTAATAGAAATGATGTGATAGCTTCAATCAGAGATTGTACAGAAGCATTATCATGGCTGAAAACTTCAAGTGATCGGCATAAGTCTTCCCGTTTTTGAAGTAATCGCAATGCTTTTTCTTTCCCTGTCGATGCAAACCACATGCTGTGTCGCATCCAGTTAAAGCATGGTAACTGAGCAAAGCAGTTAGCACATTTGCCCATGTATCTTGCAACTTATTAGTACTGAATTCTTTTATCGCTTCTTTTCCACGTCCTGGCTTTCGAAATGTGATGTCGTGCTGATGATTACCCTGCGCAAGCAAAAGGATTAAAATGTCAACACCCTCGCCAATTACTATGACATGCCCACAAGGATTTAAAGGCTTTGCTACTGCAGTTTTAGCGATAAGTGCGTCAGCATCACTTCTTGCTTGCTGGTTGTGAATTCCATCTTATGTTAAATGAGCCATCAACTCACAGATGAAATAATCCTTATTTTTGGAATTACCCAAGAATTTATCTTTCGTGGTTGATAATACGGTTTCATTTGTGAATAATACTAAAGCTTAGTGAACCTTTGACTTACGTCGTTTCCGCTCAGCGGCTTTTGTACAGTTTTCAGTACAATACCCATAAAAAACAACTGTTGTTTTCGTTCCAAAGTTTGTGAGTACATAGGATACATACGACTTGTACACGTCAAGGTATGTTCCATGTTGTGGCCAAACAACATGATATACAAGCCAGTCCCCATCTATAACGTACTCAGTGTTTACAATCTGAGTTTTAGAATCTGTCCGATATTCAAACATGATGAAAGCAGATGTGCCTGCACCTCATCACGGATGCGCACTGCATTGTGCATTGCGGATAGTGGGATAACTTTATCTTTTTGTTTAAGTTTCACATTTCCAAAAGTCTGTCCAAACAATACTTCCATAGCAGCCAGTCCGATTTCCTTAGCTTTATCACAGTTGACCATTTCATTGCCTACCATGCCAGTGCTTAGGAATGCGAGCTCCGGATACGAAGGGAATGGAAAGTGCTCGCTAAACCATCGCAAGAATTTCTCTACATGTAATGTATCACGCGAGTGATTGCTTTGGTTCAGTTCCACATGCCGACCAGTGTGAATTTCATGCTTATCTTTGCTTAAGAATTTTTCCAGACATTCTCGTAAGTGGCACGCTACTGGCATACTTGACACCCACCTAGATATAACTTTCTCAGTCATGCCTCTCCCATGGGTCAGTTCACCGCTGCTCCCCACTGCTCTAATTAAAACCTGTTCAATGGTCATATCAGACCATATACCACTCCAAAATATATCTTTCCTGCGAATAGTGAAGTAACCATCTCGTGTAAATAACTGGAACTGATGAGGATCCATTTCATCTTCTAACATCAACATTTCTTCTAAGTACAGATGTGCGCAGGATGTGCGTATTTGGCATATAAAAGATGCCCAGAACTAATGTTGCATGGAAGTATGGTAACATTTCTCGTATGCAGTGAAGACGAAGATTCCAGTCTCCAGTTCTTTTGGCACGAATGAATAGACGCATAATTTCTAGATGCTGAAAGTACAGGACAAATAACTTAGAAGTGTGGTTTCCTTCTGCAGCGTCGTCCATCAATAACTTAACGTCATTTGCAATTTTTATTAGATTTGAGTGTTGAACAACTACATCAGTATCGACATCTTCTTCAGTCATTAGAGGAATACACACATCTGCAATTGACGCACAAACTCCTCAGTGGCGTCTAATTCATTAAATATACATTTTGCAATTGCTAACTGTGTTTAAAAAATGAGCTTGCAAAGCATGAGAATGGCCGGACATCACCTGTGGAATGGAATTACTAGCTTACACACAAGACCAAAGTTCTTCAAGACCTTTCATTATATAAGCAACTGCCCCCATAAATGACATTAATGTGTGGAAACCTCTAAGTCTAACAACTACTGAGGGAAATTTACCAGAATTTCTACATGCTGCTAAAATGTCACATGCCTTAGCATAGAAAGGTTGATCTAACGTGACTAAGCACGTCTTTTGTTTGTTTCTTTCGCATTCTTTGCGGGAAAACATAAGCGCCGAGTATATAACATCCATGTTTGTTGGCTGAAGATTAATGAAAGATAGAACCACTGCTTGAGATATTTGGTAGTTAGTGTTATTGTTTGTCATCAGTTGCATGAATCCACTCCAGTTCGGGCAAGTTGGTGTCTTCAACAACTTGAGTATCATCCATATTACATCGTATAGAAGGTGGGTTTGAGTTTGGGTATTCAGAACACGAAGGTGTCTTATATCTTCAATGATTACATCCTAAAGGCCATCATCTTTGCGTGTCTACGTTAAACGTGGTATCTTCCATTATTCTTTGACAGTGCACGTTCTTTGAACCGAGATATTGGCTCACAGGCCTGGATGCTTTCTTTAGTAGTAACACACATAATGCCATCAATTGCATGAAAAGTTCCAAACCCATCGACCGTACGAACATTATGGTCAGCGTTATCAAATACAAACTGTTGAAACGCAGAAGGCTTAGGAGGAGTTGGTCCATGTGATGTTGCAGTCTTCATACGTTAGCACTTCCAAGTACGTCACACATAGTCCCATATGATGTAACATATCAATTAATTGCCGGGATCCAAACTGTTTGTGCAAATGAACACCAAGTCATAGCTGATTAGTAGAAATAAAAGACCGTGGTCTCACTATACCTGATGGCATGACTGATAACGACGCTCTTGGTTTCAGTATCCTGATAATGGGCACGATACTGCGGCGCAAACAACTCCTTGAGAAATAAACTTAGTGACTGTGGAATATCCTCGCATGAGTCCTTTAAAAAATTATCAGCAGGAGGATACTTGTCCAAGTCGAATGCTTTGGAACGAATGTCTTCTCTGCTGAAAGAAGCAGCTGTTCGAATTATATGCAAAAGCTCTTCGTCTTCTTTGTTCTTTATCCGCTCAGCATCCCACTTTTCGGTAAGAATTCTGTCACCAAATCCCTTCAGGCAGAGTACGGGGGATTTACCTTTCACACATATGATGTAACAACTAATCTGTCTCCTTAATAGTCAAGAAGTTGTTTTTTTAACCACTTATCGGATGTACATTCTGCGTTCTCTGGGAGGAATTCTTTCATTTTTGTTTGTAGTTCTTGAAGGGAGAATTAACACTCTTCACCTTCTTGGATGTATTCACAAAGACGCTGCAATGCTTTGGCATTTTCACTGCACAAAGGTCTACCTGTTGAACGAGTGGTGGGTTGTTTCATAAACTGACTGAAGCAAGTACGGTGATATCTTACTTCGGCTGCTGGAAGGTCTACCACACTTCTAACTCTGGATACAACATCCTCTCCCCAAAAATCTCCTCGTTTGGCACATGAATCTAGAATTTGATATTGCGTTTTCAGGCACTGCACATTAGAAACTGGTGCCTTACTGTCGACAGTATAAGTACAGTCGTGTTGACAAAATAAATAATTTACTTTAAAATCGAATGAGCTTCCTTGCAATCTTAGTCTCTTAGCTTCAGGAGGTGATGCTTGTCAGGAAGTGATGAACTTTGACTCCTTGTTTACCTCGTAATACTGTTCTACCATAAACATGTACAGCCAAAAAGAAATAAATAAAATAAATCAAAGAAATATAATGGCCAACAATAAAAAATTCATAAATAATACATCAATCAAAAATGCATTTTTTTAAATTTCGCCATTTTCTTTTTATACAAATTGGCCACGATATGCACAACTGTTGCCTCGTTGGAACATTAATGTGCTTCATAGAGTTTCTAACTATGTCATTCGTAGTTCGCAGTGACCATGCCCTGCACATATTCTTTTCTTAAAACCTATATAGAGCAAATTTTAAACAATGCATTAAAAAAATCACGTTTTCTCCCGAAATTTTGGGTTTTACTCCTCTCCTTCCACAGATTGGGCTGGATTAGTATAAGTGTTACCTCGATCGAATGTACGTTTCTTAAGATTTACAACGATATATAACTCTTTGTCCTGTGTAATAACAGAAGGTGACTAGAGCCGTGAAAGTGAATGTCACCTTATTCACTTTTGTACAGAGAGCTCAGAAAGTAATATTGGTTATCGTTTTTTTTTCTCAGCTTGTATTGCACGGATCAGTATCATTGTTGGCTATGTTTGAGATAAATATTAAAGACATCCGTTGGTGTGTTTTGTTGATGCACAATAACTGTTAGTGTTGCAAATTTCCCACGATGTCTGAAAATATACCTTTTTTATAAAAAAAATCTGCTTTCTTTTTCTTCTTCTTCTACAAATTTGGCACGATGAGCATATATGTTATTTATTTAGATTCTCTGTCTTTCAAGCTTTCCAACCATATATGATTCATGGCCTTGTGATGATTAGAACGGTGACTAGAGGCATAAACGTGAAGGGCGACATTTCCATAAATTCCCTGCCGTCGTCTAAAAATGGCGGCCATTTTTCAAAATTGCGGGAAAAGCTACAGTGGGATTTTAGGGGACTTTTAGTATGTTGTTCCTGACACATTACCCTAATTCCATACCAATTTTCAGCTTGTTACTAATTTGTTCCTTTCTTGGTCGCAAAATGGGCTATCTTTACTGGACTATTTATTATGGCAACATTGTTATACAGGAATGTAGCGCAAGTTCTTAGTGGAAGTCACAATTTAAGAGTTGACAGTACGTACCCGCATTAATAGAGGGTGATTGGGTGAACTCTAGTGACAATCCCACTGCTGCAACTTCTGCGTGCTGAGTACTGGATCGTTTCTTTAAAAGTCAATTGAGAGCCATAAATATGTATTTTTATCGCAAAATGAACGTATTTCATCATGTGTAAAGGGTATTCTTTCGTTTACAAATCGTTATATATGCTTTAATTGGTATTAAACGGCAATCCTAAGGTTCAAATAAAATATGAGAAAACGACTTTAAATAATCACCGAAATTTGAGAATTTTGTCGTAAAATTCGAAACTTTTAAAGCATTCCGCAGACTGAAGATATCAACGTACGAGACTGACTTTTGCACGTTATTATGGATGTCAAAAGACAACTTTTGATACCTCTGGCGTTTCCGGATAAAGAGATTTTTCGGCGACGGGAGAACGAAAGAAAGAAAGACAGAGAGAGAGAGAGAGAGAGAGAGAGAGAACTCTCCCGTGACTATGTTTCAAACTTCTGTGGGTCGGAAGGAACAATGGAAACATTCCTGAAATAAATTAGATAATGAACAGATTCAGGCAAAGAATGTGATTCAACATTATAAATTTCTACCTCAATGCAGATTACTATTATGTTGGTAGAAGGATGAAAGCTTGCATATGGAACAGGTACTTTCATCGTACTTTGATCTTGTTGATAGTTAAGAACTTGAGTGTTTCGTGCGGAAGGATGAACCTACTACGGATATGCAAAATCAAAATTAGCCCTAAAGCTAACTCGCGGCACTACATTAACGGAGAGGGTAAGTAGTTTACTGATAAGTATGTACCGACTTGTAGTGAGTTGTACAAGTTTCGAAAGTATCGGAGCGGATTCTTTAGCTGTCTCTGATGTGCGAGGTGAAATTCATTCGAAGAAGTTGCATCGATAATCTGGGCCATAGTTGGAACACGACTGGCACTACCAGAGTCTCAGCGGTGGCGGTGGGGAGAAAGATGAAATTTGTGTGAAATGTGCTTCTGTAAAGCACATCGCAGTTACTGTATTTCATTTGCAGTTAAAAAAGTATAAGGTCAATAAGTATAGTGTAGCGATTTCATTTGCTTAAGAAATGAAAGGGTTTGGTACTATTTACGGCTTATTGAACAGTATATAAACCATACAGCGAGAAGCCAACGTCTAGAAGATCAGATCAGTTACAACCTATTGCTATGGGACTGATTGTGCTCGCCATATTTCCGTATTGATTATACACGGATAGTTTGGAATACCAGATAAAAACTGGAGAGAACCATCTTAGTAGGCAGAGATAGATAGTAACGCAGAAGGACAAAGGGCATATCAGGAACACTTATCAATTACTCAACAATGGCCTTGTCTCTCAACTAGATATACATACATGAGTGCCGCTTATATGTCAGGCGTGGGCTATTAGCATCATTATTAATTTTATCAGTCAGCACTGTAAGTATACTAATGCAGAAGCACTATCAAAAGCAACAGTAAATGTGTTGTCAGGACTGTAAGTCAGTTGAATACCACGCACAGTAGTCCAGTTGATACTTGAAAACATGTCTTCAGAACGATATGACCTGTTATCGGTTGTCGGTTTAGTTGATATATATTACGATCCTGAGAAAAGAAGAAATCGAAAAGGTGTTTTGCCAGATTTGGGAACAATGTCAACAAAATTTAATATATCAAATCACTGTACATACATTTTTAATTAGTAGTAGTAGTATATTATGATATGTTACGTATTCTGATACCATGATCACAAAATCAAAAAGATTGAACTTTTCGCTGAAGACGATCTGACATAAATTCACCCATTCTGATGTCGATCGATCGTCAGATAGTTACATAATGTACAAGATAATACCATTTTAAAAAGTCAATTTTGCGTTAACGGACAGGACAGTAATACTTCTAACAGTGAGAGGCCTCACTACATATACAAAACGTGATCGCCTCCAGAAACGTGATCTGGAATTCCTGTTTAAACCCATGCTAAAGTTTAAGGGTTCACATTACGAAACATTAGAGCACGTAGTATTTCCTGTAAAAATTTTACTTATTTGGATTTGATACGTTTGGAAATGAGCTTGTTAACTGTGTTGAAACTGGAAACAATTTTTTGGATGCAGCCTCAGTGTAATAAAAAATCTGTCAATTGTAACTTTTCGCCGATATAGAATACACAAAACCTAAGCTGAAAAAGTAGAAAATATTCTACAATGCTCTTAAAAGAGTTTTAAAGTGTGGCTAAATATAGAGCAATAAACTCTTTTCAATTGATATTTTTCGTGAATATTACTGAAGATTCTGATCACGTAGGAAAGATACAAAAAAGTCTATCTTTGTGTGTGAAATTTATTTATGATACTCTTTCTTTCGCTTGTGTTGCCATGGAGAGTCGTACGTTGGAACTACGAGAGAAAGCAATTCAAGTGAATAACAAACGATTCTCTCTCTATGTACGTATTTTCGCCAAAAAGGAGGTCTTGGCTCACAGCGTTTTGAAGCTTATTCATTTATTGATTAGAAGAGTGCAACTTTGTCGTTATAGTTCTCCATATAAGCGCTGGCAGTCGCTGGATAAAAGGTAACAATTCTAAAATCGATTAAATAAAAATGAAATAGAACATTCATAAAATTCCAAAAAAGAGAAATATACTTCAATATCTATGAACTCTTATATCAATTACAATTTGAGATAGAGAAAAGAAAAATGTATTGATGAAATCGTAGTTTCACAAATGCATAATTCGATATCTGATCGATTAGCATAGTTTCATTAGTTGCATCATTAATGGTATACCATAAATATCCCACTAATTTTCAATATTTTGTGTGTTCAACTTTATTACAACATATATAGTTTTAGAAAAGAAGTAATTTGCTATTTTACGGTGACGAATCCAGTACAAATTATTTGTCTTTTCAATTGTATTTGTCCATAGTGCTGTTACTGCCCATACAATTCATTTTTATCTTTATCTTATCAATTGCATTTGTAGACTCACTCAAGACTATAAATCCTACCAAAACTTGAAAAATTACACACCTAAGGGATCCATAATAGGAGGAAAAGCTTAAGAAGGGAAGCAGGCAGGGACGACACTAAAGCTATTATTTACGTATTCGTTTAATTGAATTAATGAAGACAAATATAAACCACAATAAGGGCTGTTGAATCATACGGGGCTGAGGTTTCTGGACTTCTCTTGTGCTAGTTAGCAGAAAGTTCTTAGACCATCCAACCATTGCCATCTAAAACAGTATGCTTTTTACAAATGATTCGCTTCTGTGTTCGAAACTTAGTTGAGGCCTGAATGTTTGGAGGATTAAAAGTACTACATCCCAGCCATTTGAAGAGGGACTTCATTAGTTGAAAATAGAATTAAACCTACGTATTCAATTTGAAAATACATAAACGCAAGCAAATTCACCTATATTACTTATGTGTATGTCTTGATGTTTTGATCACGAAGTTACTATTGAGCATATTGTTTGGAATGAATTTAACCTCTGTGTAGAAGACAGAATTTCTTTAGAACTTTCTATTACAAATAATAATTTAATTGTTAACTGTTAGAAATTAGATAGTAATAACCTAAATATCGAAGAAATATATATAACATTCTTAAAGTTTCATCTAGACTTCAATATTAATTTTCATAATACTTTTCTCAAAGCATGATAATAATAATAATCCCCTTTTCATGACCAAGTAAAATTCAAAATAGAAAACTAGTAACGTTATACAAAGTTTTTTTTAAATCATGTTTTTCCTAAATAATGAAAGTTTATATGGTTAAAGGACTTCCAATTATCGAGTTTCAGTATTGCAATTTGCTCCACACCCAATTAAAACAAATAACTAGGCCGCATTCATGTTTGCGATCTCTGCAAAATTGAATTGTGCGAGTAATTAACAATTCATGAAACGCTTTCAAAACAGTTCGTTCAGTACATAACCAAAGAAGTCGGACGTAAAAGTATAGTCTAAAACTTCAGCACGTAGAAGTTTTTAGAAATATCATGGCCATGGGAACGGTATTACAACATGTGTGAAATATTGCATTTACTACGAAGTAATATCGTACAAAGTTTCGATTAAAATGATTTAACGATTCACACATGAGACATGATTATGTATCTAAAGTTTGAGTCTCGTTAACAAAAACGGTTAGTAGCAAGATGTTTTTTAAACCGCTAAAATGTGAATAGGCAAGTACATAAGTTATAGGTTTTCGTCTTAACTCATGGCATTATAGTCTGTATTTTAATAATATTTGTAAACATTGGTAAACATTGAAACTATTAATTATATTATTTTCACAGGGAACATATCAGTTAAGTTTACTTTATGAGAATAGTTGTCAAAACTACTTTGAAAAGTTTTGAAAAGTCTTTGTATGGGCCAGTCTAGTAACTTTTGACTTCTGCCAGTCTGGTTATAATTGCAAGGCACTGATAGTTAAAATCCACAAACATCCATACCACTGGCGGAATTCGAACTTGTGACCTTTAAGTGCCTGGCCTAACTCTTCAGACTGCACG
>JAGDQP010041538.1:0-16862 GCA_022664845.1 Lepisma saccharinum | reverse complement strand
ACAAATTACTCCAAACTCGACAACGTTTAGTCTTTCCAAGAGTTATTTAAGTCTTCATAAGATTCCACGGAGTGTCAAACTATAATCAAAACTTCTATGAACAATACCGAGCCGCCGTAGTTCAGTGGTAGAGCGTTGACGTAGCATTCAGGAGGTCATGGGTTCGATCACAGCGGCCTACTATCTTGGCTGAGGTTTCCCAGGGTATTCTCTCAATCACACCAGGCAAATGCTGCGATGGCACCTTCAACACCTTCCCAAATCCTTTCCCCTCCCCTATCCCTACCTAATCCTTAGATGCTTAAAGGCCATAAATAAAATTCAAATTCTATTCTATTAACAATAATCCCTTATAGCCCGCAATAACGGGGCCAGATTGATTCCGAATAAAATATTTTGCATGATAATTGAAAAAATAATTTGACCACTCTTAGTATTTTCGTTATACTAACTGTCCAAATCGCAGGATTAGAGACAGCAGCCTTCAAGGCTACCACATGATCAGAAAGGTATTTGTACTAGGGATGGTATTGAGACGAGACTGGCATCAGTTTCGTTCTCGTCTCGAATTTTTTAGTACTGTCTTGTCTTGGTCTCGTCTCGATCTGAAAATTCCGGTCTCGGTCTCGATTGTAAACCTCAGTCTCGTCTCGATAGTCTCGAAAGACGTTAGACTTTAAAAAGTTGCCGTCCCTTGACTTATTTGAAATGGGTATGCAGGCTTTCGGATCTCAGTACAAGAACAAGAATATTAATATGACATTAACATACTTTGTTACATATAATTTGAGGTTTAGATTAGAAATAATATTTTGAAATAGAGAGAAAAACAGTACAACTTTAAAGTAATATATAGCTCTAGTTAGGATATATAGAATACCAATAAGTGAGACACATAAAAATATTTATATTATGGGAACGGACCCATGTTATACCATAAATTGCAAAATTGGTATACGTATCATTTAAGGTTTGCTATTTCTAAATTATATTTAAATTGACTGAATAACTGTTACGTTAAAATTGAAAAAATTACGTTTCAGTAGAAATTTTTTACCATATTTATAGAAATAAATGAACGTGCAATGTTAAAGATTTTCCGAAACATTCCTGGGAAAAGCTAGGCATAGCTACCTGGGAATTTTCAGTAATTTGGCTAATAAAGGCATCCGTCATACAGTTCTCAGGAATGTTCAGAAATAAAAAGGTGAAGAAGAAGTCTAAAGGAGATTTGAGATGGATTCTTTAGTGAAAAATCTTGCGTCGTACTAACAACTCTAAATTTCCAGTTGAAAGAAAACAGTATAGAGTGTTAGAATTATGTTGGCTGAATCCCGAAGATATCAACAAAGTTGATCCCACGACTTATACCACATTTTAATCATTTATGTAATTGTTATTTGGGGTCGGAATTCCCATTCACTCAAAATGTTCCCATTTCTACCAAAATAAGAACTGACAAAATGGCGGCAGCAAACTCTTGATCAACATTGCATGCACAGCTACGATAAGAATTATTTTTTTCATTCTGCGCAGGTGCAGAACTGAAAACGAAAAATATCCAGATAATCATGCGAAAAGTCTCTGAGTTTTCCTCCATTACAGTGAAACAACATGAAATACTAAACTTCTTAGAAACCTCCCTGAAAATTCCTAGAAACGTTAACCAAATTTCTAACAGTATACAGTACATGACAAAAATTTTACTTATTATGAACTTTTGTGCACGGAAATAATCAAATACAAAGAAATTGAAAATAGTATTTACGGAACTCCGGAGCTACACGAATCAATTAGTTTACAATACTGCTCTTGAGTGGTTACAAGAACCAATTCATAAGTATGGATTACAGTTGTACGTCCATACATTAAAGATAAAAGAAACGAGTGGTGTTCCCGGTAGGTGATACTTTCAAATAGCGTATTGCGAATCTTATAACCTGAAATAAGCACATTGGTATTTCAAATAAGCCGTGTTAACAGATAAGAATGCCATTCCAACAATCCTAGCAAAGAATATATGTAAAAAAATTTGCTGTGTCTAAGTCATTACTATATACGTACAATCTTATATCCCCTCTACGTCTGTCTGTCGACAACTTTCAAATCAGGACCTAACAGGGCTAAGAAGATAGTTGAGGTGCCGTTGAGGTGTCCCGCAATTGAGCTCCGACTTACTTGTTTCCATATACAGTATGTGCTCTTTTATCCGGCATTCTATAAACCGCCACGCTCTATTATCCTGCATCGGTCGAGTCAATTGCATTCGGCCTTTTCCGGTTGTGCTCGGGCGCTCACTGACTTTGTCCGAAACGTCGCGCCACTGCGCTTGACTGTAAATGCCATTTTCTTTGTCATCTGCTGTTCATCTGTGTCGTGCGCTTTATACAGTAATGTTTACGATCCTTTTGTAACCACGTTTCCGTTCGCTTAGTGTTCACTTAAGTTCAGCGTTTCCTGCTTTGTGGCCGTTAGGACTATAGACGTTCCATTATCCGGCAAAATTGGTTATCCAGCATGGCAGCGATCCCGACCGTGCCGTACAAAAGAGCGTCTACTGTATATTGCTTCCATCTTTCGTAAGGTTAGTATTGCAAAAATCTTTCCATTTTTTAAAAATATAACAAATAAATGGTGTAAGAAAAGACCCATATTATGGTTTAGACAGTTTGCCTTCTTGACGTTTGCTTTACAGTCTTTACAGTATCAGTATAGCAGAAGCTGATATAAACGGGAGAGTGTCAACAGAAGTAAAAGACCAATAAGGGAGAAAGTATGGGGATGAAAATTCGCAGAAGAAAATAAATGTCCGTATTCATCACCGAATAAATCTCCAACACTTTATATTACAAGGCGTGTAAATATGAAACCGGAATTTGTGCAGACGGCGTTAGCTCTCACTGTGGTTACCGTAAAACTGCGTCCTTGGCGCCACTTGCTTGTTTTGACTGCTGGTAACGATTTGCAACTCACAACCAGACAAGTTTCATGCCATAGTGTAGTGTTTAATAGCGTTGAACATGGCGCAAATTGTACCTACACACTACAATGTGCGGACAGCATTGATTTTTTGTTACCATTTGAAGAAAACTGCTGCAGAATCGCATCGCAAGCTTGTCGAAGCTTACGGTGATCATGCTCTTGGTAAGTCACAGTACTATGCGTGGTTTAAAAAATATAAAAGTGTCGATTTTGACGTGAGAAACGAAGAAAGTGGAAGACCACCGAAAAAGTTTGCAGACTGCGAATTGCAAGATTTGTTGGATGAGGATGACGCTCAAACGCAACAACAACTCGCGGATCAATTAAATGTGAAACGAAAGCAGTTTCCATACGATTAAAAGCCATGGGCAAGATTCAGAAAAAACTTGCGAAATTCTGCTCGCCAGGTACAAAAGGAAATAATTTCTCCATCGAATTGTGACTGGTGACGAAAAGTGGATCTATTTCGAGAATCCTACGCGTAAAAGATCATGGGTAACTCCAGGAGAACAGGCGACATCGACTGCAAGACCAAATCGCTATGGACGGAAGACAATGCTTTGTGTTTGGTGGGATCAGAAGGGAGTGATCTATTATGAACTGCTGAAACCTGGCGAAACCGTTAATACCCAACGGTACCGACAACAAATGATCGATCTACATCAAGCTTTGCATGAAAAACGACCAGAATATGACCAAGGACAACATCAAGTGATTGTGCTTCACGATAATGCACCCTCCCACACAGCAAAACCGGTCAAGGGAACGATTGCGACGTTTGGCTGGGAAATCATTCTGCATGCTGCTTACTCACCAGACTTGGCGCCTTCCGATTTTCACTTATTTGCATCCATGGGACACGCACTTGCTGACCAGCGCTTCACATCTTTGGTGATGACTGGTTTGCAGCACAAGAGGCACAGTTTTTCTGCTCTGGCATCCACACATTGCCGGAACGATGGCAGAAATGTATCGCTAGCGATGGCCAATACTTCGAATAAAATAGTTCTTAGCATTGTCATCCAACCACTTTGTCTTTTCTGGACATAAATTCCGGTTTCATATTTACGCACCTGGTATTGTTGAAAAACAACAGAAAATAGTTTGGCATTGATAACTACTTATATGACAAAATTTATCAGAATGAAACTAAATGTCAGAAGACTTCTTCTAGTATGAAACAACATCAACAAAAGCATTAAATTAATATTATCGACATTCGTAAAAATAAAGCTTATAGTCTCGATCGAGACGAGAGTCTGGAGATGCAAGTCTCGGTCTCGTCTCGAGGGATAAGTCTCGGTCTTGGTCTCGTCTCGAGTAAGTCTCAATGCATAGAGTATCCGTCTAGTCTCGATTCCTGGATCTTAGTCTCGGTCTAGTCTCGATTCCTGGATCTTAGTCTAGGTCTCGGTACCATGCCTAATTTGTACTGCAATAGGAAGTAGTCTTATGAAATAAATTAGATCATTTGAACAGATCTTCCTAACGAACTAGTCCCTAAAACGCGCATAAGTTGCCCATCTCTACTAACAGCTTAATAGCGGAAGAGGAAGCTGACCGACGCACGTCAACCGTACTGCCTTCGAAGTATAAAAGGGCATACCGGAAATAGCCAGACTTAAGGTGGGAACGTCAAAAATATCCAGACGCGAATATTTTTAGCAGGATAAACTTAGTATAGGAATTCAACTTCGATTTTCAGAAGTGTTCTCGTTTTGGTGTTGAGTGCCAGTTGTGAGGGATTTTTCTGTACATACTTTGAGGCAACAACTTAAAGCACTAAACATCAGCTGGACATTTGATCAATCTGAAGATAATTTTACCTTTAAAAAATTAACAGTACAACAGTAATTATATTCTGAATTCTTGGCTTTAGTTTCACTTTCAATACGATAACTAAAGGAACCATGATGTGAAATGGTAATTCGTTTAAGGGAAGAAAAGCCACCAGCCCCAGTAGCACACATACGTGTTTTCAACGTTGATTTTAGGTTCATTTCGTTGATTAACCGTTATCGGTTGAAAAAAAAAGTTTATATTTAAACCACATTTCAACAAAGACGTCGTTGCGTTGATAAGACGTTAATACAACGTGTATTCAATATGTTATCTTCAACTCTGGCATAGATTTTGTTTAATGTGTTTCTTACTAATGTTATGTCAAAAAATTATAATTAAAAAGTAATTTAATGACACAAACTAATCATTATGTTCTCATGTGCACGTTGGAAACAAATTAAATTTTAAACCTTATTTCAACGAAGATTGAATTTCGTTGATACGGCGTTAATGTGACGTACTTTCAATTCAACTATTATTCATACTATGTCCTAGATTTCGTTTCACACTTGTATTTCTAATTTAATTGCATAACAATTATAATTAATAGCAAATACAATGAAATTAACTAACTTTTCATGTTCTCATTTGCATGTTGAAAACAGGCTGAATTTTATACTATATTTCGACGAACACTTAATTTAGTTAATAGGGCGTCAACGTGAAGTGTTTTCAACTATGAAACAAATTTTGCTTTATATGCGTTTTTTCTAAGGCGACATATTACACTTATTCAGAAATACAAATTTAATAGTGCAGCTATGGTCAAAGTGTTAAAGAAGAAAAATGCGCATAACAAGAAAGAAGGAAAGTATTCTTTATTCTTATCCTTATATGAACGTGAAACGACGCGTAGCAAATTCGATTTAGACTGTCTGTTAATAGATACAGTAAAAGAGAAGTGGACTCTCAAGGTGGATCCGTGGATAAGTGGTCAACGCGTCGAGCTACCAACAAGGGCTGCAGAATGTTCCTGCTTCGAACCCCACAGCAGCCGCTGGGACTATTTACTGTTGGAAAATTAATACTGTATATCATGATGAAAGCAATGGACAAAATGCAACTAAACGTGTGACAGCCACCATGATCTGTTTTGGCCAACTGAACCCGTTTCTTCATCGTCCGCTTCTTTATTTCAGCTAGTTTCTTCTCAACCATTATTCAACGTCGAATAAACCGTTGAACAGGCGGACATTTCGGTACATTTACAACGTTAAAATGACGTTTCGGCACTAACGTTTAATACACGTATTTTCAACGTATGTGTGCTACTGGGGAGTAAACCAATGGAACACAGTTTTCAATTTAGTTGCTTGTTTGGCATTTAATATATTTTTTTAGTCGAACAGATAAAACAAAATAATGATGATGAGAAGAATATTTCTACCAGAAGCAAGCTTGTGCGTGAATATGCCTACGCAAGGCGTATTCATCACGATTTAGCGTTGCTTCCCAACATAAGGACAGAATCTAAATCTTCTACTGGAGGGAATCAAATAGTGAACAAGAATATTTATTAACACATGCCATCTACTGAAAGCTTCACAACTTCCCAGTTTTCTCCGCAAACAGAGGAAGTGGGAGAAAGATGGGAGACGGAAATACAGAAAATTCTATGTTAAAAAAAAACACAAAAAACGCACACATTTATCACCAATTCACACTCCCTGAAACACATGATGAACAAGAAGTGAAGGCGCATGTAGTACATTATTCACTGACATCTCAAACCTAAGTACGAAACTAAAGTAAAGTACGAAATTTCAGTTAACACTCTCTACTGTGAATTGAATTTGAAGAATATTTAAAAGAAGAAAATTCAATATAAGCCAAATTAATAGATTTTTCTCATTACAAGATGGATTGTCAGCCTTGAATAAAATTAATTAAGTTTATAATGCTTGTTTATTTTGCAATTTTCCATATTAAGTCTTATTGTACTCTAGCGGATAAAATGGGTTGTGTAACATGATAGGTGTGTATGTAGAGGTAGTGCTCGAAGTGGGTTAGAAAAGGTAAGTGAACGCTTGCAGAAGTGGCGGCAAGTTACTATTCAAAGTAAAACCAATGAGCTCCGAACAATAAGAAGATAGGGGAACGCTACATCGAAAATAGAAAAAGCAAGGGAACATTGTTTTTCCACGTTTCCCCACTTCGAGCACTATATACAAGTTGTTGTTTTCTATACACTAGAAATACATCAGCATTTTGCCAGGATCGTACCGAAACTAAGACCCTGACCATTACCTTCCCTATCGGCGAAACAGTAGTCAAAGATTGACGTCATTTCTCAGACGTGACAGGCTTAGGCCAAAGCTGCCAAATAAGCTCCGAAAAAGAAACATCTATAGAAAGTAAGTTTGTTTTAAGATTGGTTTAGTGAAGATAGTGTTCTATTTAGTGATAGTAATGTTCTTGAATGAAATTTTAGCAAGGGATGAAAAAACATGGCTCGTTAAGTTCCTTAAATATTTGATAGAGAAGTTAATTATATAAATTTAGCACACACTGGTTTTATTTAATATATTACTACCTTTGCATGATCAAAATTTATGGAACTCCCTTTTCTTGTTGAATGGTTAGAACTCTCGCTTTGTGTGTGCTTCGTTCCGTTCCAAATACAGACGGGTATGTATTCAATAAAGTCATCTTTAACAAAACCTGAAGATTTCTTCAAAAGCTCCTCTGCTCGTTTACGACACTACCTACTGAAACAACATCAAAAGTATTTTTAGTATTTTTAGTGCAACTGCACTATACATTCTTACAACATATTTTACATCACTGCACCGTTATCAGTATGATGTTGCCCCAGAAGACTGGGTAAGATGGTATTTAAACTGGTATACCTCTTATTTGATTATTTGGTGCTGAAATATTTTTTTTTTTGTTCTTTTTAGTGTAGCGTTGAGACCAACCTTCATAACGACACAACAAATCTGAATACAGTCCTTTTCACAAAAATAAAATAAAATAAACCAAGTGTTCCATCTTGGTCCCCACTCCTCTAACAAGGTGCATTCGCCAAGTGTCTCGCCGGGATTTGTTTAAAATTGATTAAAATAAAAAGTTCTACGTGGTTCAACGTGTATTGTACTACTTTTAGCTGCCCATATCGGTAATTTGCATATTTATGAGCCTTTATATATCCAGAATGCTACCGTACACTACTATTACGCTTCGACACAAAATTGCTTTTATTTTCTTTAGATAAAACTGGACATGAATGTGGGCATACGCAAAACAAATTAGTTAAAGTACTGCTTCTCTGACACATGTTACACACACCGTCCGCCATATTGGATTCATTTTTTTAAAAATGGAAATAGGTGCAAGTGATACATCAAATTCATGTAAAATTCTCGCAGAAATGCATTGGTATAGTTAGTTTGGCCGTATTTTGAACCGTTTTGAAGTTACTGCATGTTAAATGCACTTTACTAATATTTAACAAAATGTAAAGTTCTGCGCAGCCTAGTTTGTGCACAGAAAAATAAGTCCTAGTAAATCCAGCTATGTTTGCATTGCTAAAATTTATAGTAATCGTAACCATAATTGTGCTACAGTAACGATATCCTTGTGCTAAGTTGTCTATATCTGGTATTGTTGTATTTCTAAACAATTATTGCTACATTTTACATTGCTGGGAAAATAACAAGGCTTATTGAACAATATTCCTTCATAACCTACAAATTTGACAAAATATTTATTGCTGTTCGAATAATACTGTATGGTTGTTGCATGCGCATGCGCAGAAAATGAAAGAAGTATAGTCACTAAAACTATACTTTTACGTGAGACATTGTGTGCAAGGCTGTGTGAGGAGTAGGTAACGATGACGAGGAAAAGTTAATATCTTGGAGATTTACATGCTTACTTGAAACTGTTAATGTGAGTGTAAAATATAGCATGTTATTTTTTTATGAATGGCCCACCAACTGAGACATAGGAACACAATGTATACGTCATTTAAATAAGATGATTTTGGAGCAATATATATGATACGGTCACAACAATAATAAAATATCGTACCAATAAAATAATAGGTTGGAGTAACCATAAAATCCTATTTGTCATGGTTGAAATTGGGACAGCAATACTATGGATTGCAAATACAAGACTTGCTAATTGTGTATTGTCAGTATGAGTTACAATACTGTGAACAATGGTAAAATTCCTGCGTTAAGTTAAATTAGCAACATGTTTTGTTAGCATTATAGCAAATTTTACAACAACTATGACATTAAGTAGTGTGTTTCGCAATGTAATCGTTCAATATTCAATTGTTCGTATTTGATGTAAAACATAAACGTGAAAGTAATATTTTGAAATATATATACCTGGTATATTTTGTGTTCAAACATATAATTATGGAAGTAGTTTATTAAGTTCAAGGCTTGTTATTTTCTGTTTCAACTTCAGAGTTATGTTTTATCATTCTAAGATTCTCTCAAAATTATTTCCTGAAGTATATATATATATATATCATCATCATCATCATATTCAGCCGTTTTCTATCCATATATATATATTAATATAATAGTGTGCTAATGTTACAACCAATCTCTCTTGTGGTGGTATACACTATACAGCCAGTCGAAATGTAGTATTTTGGTACGTTATGCTATGATCAAGAGTGAATAACAAGGAATTAAAATCTATCCATCCTTATCCTGAAATAATTGAAGAATTTCTTCTCACAAATGGAAAGAGCCAGACAGCTTCCGTGATTTAGACGGTAACGACGCGGATTTCGGATTGGTAATGAGTAGTTACGCAGGTTTGAACTCCACGGCCGACCACCCTGAAAGGTTTTGCAGGGTTTCCCCTCACTTTCACCAGGCGAATGCTGCGGATGGTACCTTAAGTAAGGTCCTGGCCTGTACCTTCTCCATTTTCTACTATCATTTCTCGGACTGAGGTAAATGGACAAATAAATTTACATTTAAAGATGCAACGAGTTTATACAATTCCCCATTTAAATCTCTGGCTTGCTATTGGATGAACACAATGACTTTTCTCCTTGATATTAAAATAAGAGCAGACGACGATAACCGTGTGCTCTCAGGCGTCAGGCCAGTGTCTCCAAGGTTCTGGGTCCCGTCTGGGCCACAAATGTTGTGAAGTTTAGAGACAACATCTAGTGGAATCGAGACGGGCCGAAGTCATTAGTTATATTTATATTAAAATGGCCCAAAATACAGTTTCCAAAGTTATTTATAAATACAGAGCACAACATGTAGCCATTTATTTGAAATCCATTTTGGCGTTAAGCAACTTCTTCTAGTGCGCGGAACCTAACAATTTTAGTAGTTTTTTAATCAAGTTATTTCTCTTTCGCTTTCAATTATCAATCACTAGTGCATGCCTAAACTCTGAATTTGGAATTTTTCCATTCACAACAAAACTTAGGTTAATATTTGTCTTATTCTTATATTGGTACTTATAAATTATATCTGGATTTTTATTTTGCAGAGCTATAGTAACAGTACGTCTTTTTGACGGAGACATAAATAAAAGAAAAGGTCATTTCATGCCACACAATACGACTCAGAAAGCTTCCTACGATCGTTACATGCAGCTAAACTAAAATTAAATGCAGCGCATCCGGAATACAACTTTAGTGAGTGCACTTGCCTCGTTACTTTGTTGCGTGCTCCAACATCAAATTATTTAAATCCAGGATGGAATTGAGATTAACTATTTAAAACATACAAAAATGGAATTTACAGTACTAATGTTAAATTTTAGAGGGAGAATGGATCTAGATAATTTTTAGAAACGGGAAGCTTACTGAAATTTCGATCCCACAAATGGGTACTGTGCAGGTTCCAATATCCTAAAAGCATCCATAGCTATATTTTTAATTTAATATCTACTTCACACTCGTAACAATTAACTTTGTTGATCAGCGTAAACAAATTCAATTAACTGAAATATTTACTATTGCGTTTCCATAAGCCTAAGTTTCGGGGATAACGTCCCTACGGAGACGACAACTTCCGGGAGAGAAATTGGGAAGAAAGTACTCGGTTTGAGTCCCTCTCAGGTCGGGTATTCTAACTGAAGTTCTCCAGAGTTGTTCCTCAGTCTCACCAAGCGAATACCGGAATTGTTCCTTCAGTAGAGGCATTGACCGTTTACTCACCTCTTCCTTCTCATTCGTCTATAGCAACGTTTAAAACGTGACGGTTCGTAGCCTTAAGCCGCCGTAGAGGCCACACATGAAGTTTCCATACAATCAAGTAGATATCCTGAAATAAAAATTGCTTCCATACAAGAGTAATTTTATTAAATATTATCAGGCTCTCTTCATCCTTCATTTTACAGCATTGGGCACTCATAACACGCTATAGAGGCAAGTACATATATTTGCGTCATAACATTCCCTTTGAAACCTTGCTGTACAAGAAGCTTACAAGCGTAGAAAATTGTTTTGGAATTATTCATGAACATAATTCCCCTAGTTAACACAGTTTCTAAGGTGTTTTAATAGTTCCCATAATAAGTCAAGTCTCCTTTAGAAGAAAAAAAAATAAAAAAAAATTAAAAAGTCTTCTGTGAGCTGTATCATTACTGAATGCTAAGAACACTCCTTCCCTCACGCGATTGCTTTGTCCTCTATTTTCAGTTTCCCACGAAAAACGACATCGTTGGGAGATTTTCTAATTAATTGTGAATGGGAGCAAAAAAAAAATATCGCAAACAATGAACCCAGGGAGAGAAGCATTCACTTGCAGCTCTTTCCCCTTTACTATCGAACATTTTGTACATTGCGATATGCGATCCATAGCAGATGTCAGCTGTGCAGCGACATGTCTCTTTTCACCTTTGACTTCCTTAATATTTTCTCCCAGATAAAACTTGAGCAATTTCTATGCTCATGTACAGCGACTGTCTTTCTCCCTCAGATCATTCCGCCTTCACACATACATTGACTGTCACCATAACACAGATTTCCATTCTTTCTTATTTACTTTAAGAACACGGATATTAAAGTAGAAATACGCATTTATTTATTAACAGAAGTGCTGGATTAAGAATTAAACTAAATAAGCACGTGCTTTAGGCATGAAAACAACGGAGGCACGACAGAGTTGGAATGGAATATGGTTTGTTTCATAAAAACAATTATATTTCAAAACTGAAAAGGACGATCTGAAGATCAAGTTATTTCAGCAAGGCATACTTCCCACATAGCACAGAATTTCCTACGATATCCCATTTGGATCCCTAATATAATCTGCGAGGAGTGTCTCAGAACATTTGGGTACCAATAAGGATATTTCTAGCATGCTGCTTAGAAGAATATTCTAGGTTTAGAGTTTCGAAATATTCCTGGAATATTCTGAGAACATCCACAAGAACAAGCACTTTACACATACTGGAAGGACCACCCAATAAATATCCTCAGGATATGCGTTCATCCTGGGCATTCAAAAATTCGTAGAATGTTCTACGTATATGTCAAGAATATCCTACGTTTAATTTAATTGTCAATAACGATCTAAATAAGTTGGTGAGCTTCTAAGGACGGGACCTACAGTTTTTGGTCCAATCCACTCTGTTCGATTGGGATATCCTAAGTTTATGTAGAGTCGTAAAGTCTGACCCGAAAGAAATTTTATATTCAATCTATTTCATCATCAGATCGGAGGGTCTTGTTAGCTAACCAATGAAGGGACAGAGGGGTAAGGTCACCATTTCAAGCCTTAATCTGATCCTCATTAACAGTGGATTTTCATAATTCACGTGTGGCAACCTAACAATGTTAATCTATTTTCTATGCTCCGAAACACTCTTCTAATAGCACTTAAGGCTGATACTACTAATATAAAATAACAAATCTAAGTCGACATTAGAAGCCATGTGGTCTCAGGCGTCAAGCCAGCGTCTCCAAGCTTCTGTAATCCCAGCTGGGGCATGGATGTTTGTGGATTTTATAAACAACAGCGAATAGAATAGAGAACTCATTATATATTAAAATGGCTCAAAATACCAAGTTTACCAAACGATTCAGACGTAAATGATACTGATTCATTGATGGAAGTGGTTCATACTGATTAAGAAGTGTTGGAGACAATTCAATATGTATTCATTACTATACGCAGAGCTCCTGCGTAGTCATGTAGTTACCGCGCTCGGCTTCAGTGCGAGGGGTCTCGGGTTCGATTCCCGGTTGGAGCTCCATTTCATAGTAACGTTTCGATTTCTCATACTCTGATTGCTGGTGTGTATTGGTGCCAGGAAGGACATCCGGAAGTAATCTGTCAAAACCAAAATCTGTGGAATACGCTGACCCCATCTCTCGCATGGGAAAACCAGCGGAGACAAACAACAATTATGCTCATTTTATTTGCATGAAAGGTATCCAAGAGAGAGCGTATTACCATTATTATCATCATTGTCCAGACGGATAAGTTGTTTCGTTCATCGCCATACTATGGAAGGATCCCTCTTTCGATTACCATAGTGCAGTGGTTCAGAATCCATTTGAAACTGTAGGTCCTGTCATCAGCACGAAATCTTAATCATATGGAAGGCAATGGCAAACCACAACTGTTCGTCTTGCCCAGGTATCATCGGGTCATAAACCTGCTTCCAAGCAGAATTATTATTATTATTATTAAGCAACACGTGACGCATTTTAAAGTCTCAGATAGTTTATTATTATTACCTTATTATTTTCACCTATAAATTCCATGAAATGATTAAAGCTCACAGCATTTATAAATTAAGTGAGCTTATACATAATACGCGAATATTGTAGTACATATGATAAAAGAAAATATTTTGACCATCTCTGTCTGAAGACTGAACGTACTATGAAGAAACCTCATTTTCTCCCATAATGACGCTTTCATTGCACGTAAATCATTTCACTACCCGTCCTTATTACTTCAAACGTAAGGTGATATCACAATAAATTGTCAAGAACACAGAAATGTTCATACTCTCAGACTCTTCAGAGCTGATCATCATGACTAGATGTGCTCTTGCAAACTCACAGCAATACAAACAAGTATATTGATTAGAGTCTATTTTGAACTTCGTGGCTAGGGATTTTCTATTTGTATATCTGTGAGTGTGACGATGTGTGTATCCTCATTTACAAACTGCAGCTTTCAGCATTTACCTCCACGAAATTAGCGAAATTACTTTACCAATTTTTTTTTTATTTCCATTTTCTCCAATCCCAGATTTTTCCTTTTTGCACAGTCCGTACCAAAACAGACAGACAAGATGCTATGCACACTAAAGAAGAATACACAGTCAACCACACGACCTCTGGGTAAAAGTGTTTTGGCGCCGAGCCGGCAGCTATGAGAAAGAGAAAGAGACACCAGATCGAAATGTACCGCATGGCGGACCGCAGAGTTCCATTAGTTAAAATTGTCACGTGACTTACGCTAAAATCATTACTTTGCTTACTAACAAGCCTTTGGCAAGATTGGTTCCTAACCTACCACCCACCTTCCCTTTATAATTTCTTACAGAACTACTTAGTTCAAATAAATCCTCTTTCTCCATAACGTAGGAAGACTTGTTGCAACAATATAGCACTTTAGATATTTTCAAAAAACCGGTGAATATTTCTCTGAAAATAGAATCGAAGGCAAACTAATCCCAAAAGCTCTGAAACTTTGTTTGTAATGGTTTTGAGGCAACTAAACGTTTCATCCTGTCTGTGGTGTATTCTTGACATTTTGCCTGCGGGTGAACGAAGAGGAAAGAAAGGCAGTCTTGGAGTATCACCTGGAGATATCACCTCAGTATTTACTTGATGTGATAGAGTAAATCAGTTAGGAAGTTCGGAGATCGAGAGTTTAAAATGTTTTTGTTTAATTTAAACCGTGGCTCAGTTTACTGAGCGCTACAATTTTACTCCATTTTATTCTTCGCGGACAAATTTGAAACGACTCATCATTTCCTGATAATGTCTATTCTCAATTGACCAACGATTATTTACAGTTAAAAAAAAATATAGTTCCGGAGAAATGCAATGCGTGATGCGAATATATATATATATATATAAAACGATCCTATACCTGGTGTACTACGGAATCAACGTTAAGCGCATATTCATCGATGTAATAATACTGATAAAAGTTACTGGTAGTAACTGACACAGGAGCTTAGACCCAGAGCAAGACGTCATCGAATAGTCAACAACTAGTGGATCATACAGGAAAGTACACGTCCCAATCGAGCTGCTGATGTCTGTGCAACACTACAGGACAGGTTTCAAGACCGTATCTCACTTGGACGCCGAAAGGTTCAATTGGTAGGGAACAGAATGGCCGCCCTATTGCCCAGATCTAAATATCTTGAAATTAATTTAACCAATCAACGTGAGACTTTCCAGTTATTGTATAAACAATATTCGCAATCCATAGCCTGTCATTGTGGTTTCAGAGTGCATACAGTGTTGTCAACTTAACATTTTTAAATGATACTACGTCAGGTTTTTAAATATTTAAAAAGGATGCTAAAATCAAGTATTCCATTCTGTATATTCCAAGCAATGTTGCAACTTATGGGAAATGTAAGTAAAGACTAGATCGTTTAAAATATTTTTATTTTGAGTTGGCAACACACTGCATGGATTATGTCATTGCAGTGACGGGCTATGGATAGCCTTAATGTAAATGTAATGGTTGGAAAGTTTTGCGTTGATTCCATGTGAATCTTGTTTGCAGCATTACTTGAAGAACAGAGTTTCGGCAATGAAATTAGCCATTATTACAGAAGGAATCCTTGCTATCGAATGAGACCTTGTGCAATGTGTTATCGGCAAGTTCAAGTTCTTCATCTGTGACTGCTAGAAACAGTGATTGTTACAAACCTGGTCTATCAATTTCACTGTTTGATTGTCTTTTCTTGAACATTTCAATACATTTGATCCAATGTTAGAAAGCTGTGTCACTATATTCATATGTATATATAGTGAACTTATTCACTTTTCGTATAAATGTGTGGTACTTTCTTAGGTTAATTGACGGATAACTGTTCTTAGGATAATTGTTCTATTATCCATTATATTATGCGAATAACTATTATTCGGATAATTATTTAGTTATCTGTTTTCCGCATGATTATTCGAAAAATCTTATATCCGCATGCTGAATTGTTCGATTACTCGAATATTAAATCATTCGGATATTGGTAGTCCTAGCTTAAAGTACTGCAATCCTTAGAAAAACTTGGAACGACCGATGTGAGTCCTCGATTGCTGCAACCAATAAACTAACTTGGGTTGATGTATACGTATGGAATTGACGCATGGTCTGTCAACAGTGTAATGTTAGTAGGAAGATCATCTGACTTTCATAAGATCGTTTAAACATTCTAATTCACGATAATCCATCACAATCAACTCGAGAATTGGTAAATGAGATGAATTGTGACCAATCCTCCTGTGACATTAACATTCCATGGGCGATGTTCAAACAATGGGTGTATGGATACCGCACACTTTGAGCGAAAACAACACAGAAATAAGAAGATTACATCAAGTGATACTGAACCATGATAGTGCCCGTCCGCATTTTGCTAACATGACAAAAGTATTTATCCAAGAGCTCGGTTGGGAGGTTACTCTCCACCTCGCTTATCCCTGTGATCGTGCTCTGAGATTTCAATCTTTTCCACTCTCTATCCAACAATGTTAAAGGAATCTCCTTGGATAACGTAACTATTTTTTTTTAAAACTTGGTTTGAGGACTTTTCCAACTTCAAAACTCCAGATTTCTTATGTCGTTTAAAATTGCCCCCAACGTTTGGAGACAGTGACAGATAAGGCTGGAGACTATATAACTGAATAATTTCAGAGGCCAAACAATAGAAGGGACTGCCTCCCTCAAAAAAATTTCAGGGCTAATTCAAATATTTCTTATCAGTCGGGGCAGCAGAAACAGAATGAAGTACCATCAAATACAAATGACGCTAATAAAGAAGCTAGAAAAGACATTGGACAGCAGGCAGAAGGTTATATCAATAACACATTGAATGACTTCTTAAATAAAATAATTAAATGG
>JAGDQP010041537.1:665-16864 GCA_022664845.1 Lepisma saccharinum | reverse complement strand
GAGACCTTAAGTAGAAGAAGGAATGCTCTGTTCTTGGCGAAGATACCGTCAAATAAATATAATAGTGAATACGTACTGGAAAACATTGCATTCAAAGTGCGCTTGTACAACACTAGATATGGTTATCTAATAACAACAGCCAATAAGGACCGTGCCACCATCTTAAACAGAGTAACATGACACTTTAACGACTTGAAATATGATTTTTATTCAAAATAAATGTTGATGAAGTAAGATCTGATCCAGTTAAGTTCTTATCTGTCTTTTAAAAGCAATCATGACCTTTGTACGCTATTCGTTGCTACATGCATTTTAACCATGCAATATCTAATGTTTACTATCCTAACGACGCAACGTATTTTAATTTTATTTTTTACACTATTGCAGGCCTATATAATGTTATCTTGTATTTTTAACTTACACACATAGTACGTTACCCCACAGGCCAGACCCGGGTTTAGGGTCAAAGGCACCCTAGGTACACTAAACTTTGGCGTCCCATTATAAGTGAAATACTACGAACCTTTCCAACGACACCTCAAACACCTTTATAGTTCTAGTATTTTCTTCCCCCTGTAACCTTGATTACATGGGTTTGAACTCGCCTCGGCGATACATTCAGCCAGCTTCCTCGCGATAGTAATTCCTGAGTTGAAGATTTCCCCTCCTATCTCGGGACAGGCCCTGTGATCCCTATGGGCTTGAACTCGTCTCACCGAGAACTTTTCAACGACACCCCCAGACACCTTCTTAACCCTAGTAGTAACTGAGTTGAAAAAGGTCCACTCCCCCGTATTTCCGGACCCGCCCCCTGAGATCTGGATGAATCATACGGGTTTCAACTTGCGTCACTAAGACCATTTCAACGACAACCCAACCGTATTCTTAGCGCTAGTACTTCGTGAGTTGTCAACAGTCAGACGGACGGACAAAGCGCTTTTATAAAGCTTCACACAACTTTCTGCTGAAGCCTAAAAAGGGGCCACACAGTGATAACACGTCTAAGAAAACCGAGTTAAAACAGAAAATGTCCATACTGGTTTAGACCCGAAATGAAGAATCAAGATTAACTCTCCCTTCCGCTGCCAGGCTTCATATAATATTTAATGGTTTCGATCAGTTCAGCATCCCTTTTACATTGAAGTCACTAGGTATGACCGAGCTGAATAACTTTGTGCGTTATGTAGAATTTCGATCAACTTTGTTTTTACGCGGCACTTATTTGACATACGCTGATCTGTTTAGCACGATTTTGACATTGGCGCTGTTTTTACAGTGTCGCTTTTGTGGCACACACTGTCATGTATGACCGACGCTCTTTTTGTCGCCCGCTCTGTTCTGTTCTGTGGTGTTTTCTCGCACTCTTTACACCCCCAAAAGTTGGCGCCACCCAAAGTACTTGTATAATATACTGAGAAAGTAGCGCAGTCTTCCCGCACGAAGCTGGAAACCAAGGGTCGTAGGCGGAACCAACCAGTGACGTCACTCGCAGGAAAGAAGTAAACGATGTCAGTGCATTGAGAGGGTAGAAAGCTTAACAACACGTGAGTTTCGGATGTAATTGCTATTCTTTAAATGTTTGTGTGTGCTTTTTGCTTTTAGTGTGGTGTCAGGGATATATTAAAGTGTACATAGGCCTACGTTCGTAGTAGGTACCCAATTGTCAAACGCACGTAAAACAATATTTTACAAGGAAAACTTGCCAAATTGCAGTTGCTTCGTGTAAAAAAAAAGACGGAGGGCATAATTTATTTTAGGTTTCCTAAGGATGTTGTTACTTGCCACTTGCCTCTTATATACCAACTGATGACTGCTCAGAACAAGAACTTCGTTATGCGGTGGCTCAGTGGTAGAGCGATCACCTCTGGTGCTTGGAGTCGTCGGTTCGATCCCAGCTCATGCAATCTGGGTTTTGTGGAAGAGTAACACCGCGTGTGTGAGTTTTCTCCCATTTCCTCACACTTTCTTCATTCCATCAATTCTGTCATCATCATCCATACGGTCTGAGCCAAAGTTGCCTAAAGACTTAAAAATAAAATTCAAATCAAATTTAAATACTTTTGTTATCTAGCTGTTTACTTACCTCACAAATGCCGTCATGTGGATTCAAACTTAGGTCCCGTTCTGATAAACTGTCGCGAACGGGACTTTAAAAACAAGCCACTAAGCCAGGATTTCCTTCAAATCGTAAAAGATAAAGAAATTGCATTGCGTTCGTACCATCTTGCAGAAAATTTTAGTTCAAAATGCGGAGTAATGAGAAAGCACTATGTGCAAAGCTTCCTTTAGTAAATTAAAAAGTTGTACGTTAGGTCAAAACACGAACTTTAATATTATTATTACAGATACTATAAAAGATTTAGGAGTATTCTTTGATAAAAAAAAAATGAAATTTAATAAATATAGTGAAAGAATCGTAACTGAGGCTAGAAAGTTGATTGTATTTGTATGGGCAGTATTTAAAGGAAGACAGACTTTGATAATTCTATATAAAACTGTAATTAGGCCCAAACTGGATAGACAGCAATTATCTAGTCACCTCAGTAAAACTGCTATTAATAAACTGGAGGTAGTTTAAAATATTTTATGCGATTAATATGTCGTAAGCTCACACTGAACTATTACCCCCATAATTATGAGTATTGGTGCAGAGCTTCCAATCTTAATCCTGTACACATACGAAGACAAATCATGGTTAAGCAATACGCTGAGGATATTATCAACAGCAAGGTAAACAGCAAATTTCTACAGGAAAGCATTTGAATTCAAATTCCAACACACTCCACTAGAGGGCATCATTTATTAGTTACCAGGAAATCCAAGGGTGGAATATTAACAAACTACTGATGACTTGTAACAAATTAACGTAACAGCTTAAATTTCATTATAGATGATTTAGTTTTTAATGAAATCAATATTCCTTTACCTGTTTTAATTATGTTACGTAGTAATCATAGTGTTGATTTTACTTTGTTCAATACGTTTAAACTATATATCGATTGCACTGAAGCAAATCTGATGTCGATTATAATCTTTGTAGATTTATTGTAATTACATGTACTTTCTGTTAGTTCTGTTTTGGAAGCTGTTCACCGCATTGTAATAAAGATTATTATTATTATTATTATTATTATTATTATTATTATTGAGTTTGAATAATATGGTCTCAACGAGATGTTGCTTGTAAGGGGACACTATAGTCAACCTTGGTAGCCGTGGGGACGCTGTGGCGCCGGTCATGCGGTTGCGGGTTCGAATCCCGCTAGGATGTTTGTGCATTTTAAACTGCATTGCATTCAAATTGTCTTGATGGGACGGTCGATAGTTACTAAAATGGTCCATATAAAATAAGTTTACCAAAGTTTTACGAGGGCACTATAAAAAAAACTGAAATATTGTCTTGTATCACAAAATTATATTATTATTATTATTATTATTGGCATTCAAAGCCATTGAACAGGTATAATGCAAGATGGGTAGATGAAATTAAATGCTTTCCAGGAGCTACATTGATGAGGATTGTAATTGAGCGAGATATGTGGAAAGTAAAGGGGGATACCTTTATCCAACAGTGGATAGAAAACGGCTGAATATGATAATGGTTCCTTAAATTACGCTTCATATTTGCCTTTCGAAGTTGATTAAATTAAAAGTGTACTTAAAAGCTAATAGAATGAAATTAACAACATTTATCATGTTTTCATTCCCAAGATGAAAACAACTTGGATTTTAAATTATATTTCAAGGAATATTTTATTTCGTTCATATGTGACGTGTTTTCAATTTCCCTTTTCTATACGATATGGATTTTGCTTCTGATGCGTTTTTCAAGGCGATATATTACTCTTATTGAGAAATACAAATTTAATAATAGGGCCTTTTTGAAACGTACAAAATCATTTTAACGTTTTTAGAATGAAATTTCACCGCTGAGTCCATGGTCGTTCAGAAGCCACATTTTTAGAATCGTTTATTAGTGTTTGTTGTAATGGTAATTTCATTTATTTCGTCTTATTTATTATGGCTGGGTTAAGGTCGGTATACTTTCCTTCCACTCAAACATAAATATGCATACCAAGTTATTATTATGAGTGCACATAATATAACAACATAATAACACATAGCAGGTAATTATACTTAGGAAGAGAAACCCACGCGAACGCAACATTATCATATAAATAGTATACTCGCTGCTGTAGCCTGGTGGTAGCTTATGTGCACAGCCCCCGACTGAACTCCGAATCACTTGTTTAAGAGTGGGCGTTCTGACTGGTAGACTTTGTGGACGTTTTCCCGAGGTTTCTTCCATTATTTTTATTAAACTGCAAAAATTTAAAGTATTAACTGTGTACCTTCGTAGGGTTTGTATTTTCTAACCTGTGGGGATCCTGATCATTTTTGTGGGCGTTCTGACCCTTTTTAAAGTGGGCGTTCTGACCGCTTTCAAGGGTGGGCGTTCTGGCCAGTCTCAGAAGTGGGCGATCTGACCAGTGGGCGTTCTGACCATTTTGGTGAACGTTGTTGCCATTTTTACGAGTGGGCGTTCTGACCATTTCTGAATTTGTTTCTGTTTTGCCGTTTTGGTGGGCGATCTGACCGTTTTTGTGGGCGTTCTGACCATTTTTAGAAGTGGGCGATCTGACCAGTGGGCGTTCTGACATAGTCCCGTTTCATTACGCTGTATATCGTGCTGCCTTAGTGCCTCTCCTGCGAGTGACGTCATCGTCAGGTTCTGTCGAACGCTTCCGAGGATATCCGAAGTTCAGACTGTGCCGCCCTGGGCGCCACCTAGGCCCTGATTCAGTGGGCCCATTTATAAATCCATACCTGCACAGAGCCTATTAAATATTTATGCATTTATTCTATCATTTGTATCTAATCTATGCATTTTAAAACTGTTTGCATACGAGAATATTGGTTCATAGTTCTGTATTTTTGCTGCATAGCTGTTCTTAGCATGTTAATACACTAATATTATAATTGTTGAATAAAATGATTAAATAAAAAAAATAATTACTGGACTTTAATTGTGGTATATTCTTGAAAAAAAAATGTTGAAATTTAAGCAGGTATTTGTTCCAATAAACTTTAACAATGTTATAAACTTACAATTGATCTTTATGTTTAAATTCAGCGTGTTTATTATTAACAATCCATTGTATTGTTGAAATCAAACATTTCTATGACTACCTACTTGCACAGATGTTCTTCTGTTACCCGATTTGCTGTTCTCCGCTGCGGATCTTAAAGATAAGTATTTTAATTTTAATTTCGTAGCTCAGTGGTACGCTTAATAACTTTCTACGATATGTGCAATTTCTCCTCTTATCCACTAACGTTGCAGTGGTAGAGAATTGACGTAGCATTCGGTAGGTCATAGGTTTGATCCCAGCGGCCAACCATCCTGACAGGTTTTTTCTGTCACACCAGGCAAATGCCCGGATGGCACCTTCAACATTAACCCTGGCCGACACCTTTTCCTTTCCCTATCCAGGCCAGAGCCTTAGATGCCTAACGGCCTAAAATAAAATTCAATTTCTTTTGTGTTTATAATGTAAACTCCTTAAAATATGACAATTGTATTTAGAACTGTTTTTATAGAAAAATAATATTTAGATCTGGCTATTAATCTAGAACAAAAGTAATTCAATCTACAGCTTGTGACAACTTGTTCTTACAGTTGCATCACGTAGAAATCTTTGCTTCATAAATTATGAATGAATTTGTATCACCGTAACTAGTGTTACGAACTTTGGTGACCTACGAATCCCTAAATATGATCTATGAATGGGCCACCGAAATGAAAAACAGAGGCTCAAAAATTGTGGAAACGATTTCTAAGATAGTTTTTTTATTTTCGTATTTGAATGGATTAATAAACTTTTTTTAATATTCACGAGCAGAGGGAATGTTGATATTAACTAAAAATCACAAAAAATTTAGGAAGTTAAAAGTAGACATGCTAATTGACAGGACAGAGTCATTTTCTTTTCAGTCTTGTAAATTTTACTTCAGAAATATTTTACTATTTAACTGCTACAGGTTTTTCAAATGGCTAGTACCTGGCAAGGAGACGGGTGGAGGTTTCCGCCGTTTGCTAGTCGACAGCGGAAATTGCGCAGTTTCAGTAACCTGTTCCGTCGATGCGAGTGCGCATAGGAGTAGTCAACAGCGATGGCGCCTTCGACGTTTGATAAGTTTTTTAAGAGGATAACACCGAACTTACAGTGACCGCATCGCGCTATGTCGAAATGCTTAAAAGTTTCCGGAAAAACGCAGACGAAGAATTAGCATGCAGTAAATGTGGTTCCAAAAAGATGGTACCACAGCACACACAGAGAAAACGCCAATGCAGGTAGTGTCGTCGCTCTGCAACTGGTTTATTTGCTGTTGTCTACTAACGTCTCCCATGAGACTGAACGTATTCAGTAACGACCTTTTACGGTCTCCTGAAAAATGACGAAAACCCCGATACGCTGTCAACCAAATTTCCTCTTCAATTAGAGGATATTCATATTGTTCTCGAGAAATCTGAATAACTTGTTTGATCTGCCTTTAACAGATTAGATTATGTGGGATTCAAATGTGAAACCAGGTATGCAGATAATAATGCAAAAAGGCCTTTACAGTCTATGTAGATAAAATAAAGACAGAAAGCTTATTGACTACTGTGTTTACCCGAATTGTCGTCAATAATTACAAGAATTCAAAGAGCACAACATATACTAGCGTTAATCTACTTTACACTTTTATGGTATTTCAACCAGCGAAGTGTGTACAAGTAATATATTCACACGGAAACTAAATTTTAGAGAGTTAACATTTAACATAAATGACATTTGAAATATAAAATTCACTCACCTTATTCCATCAGGGAGAGATGACCACAGGAAAGTTTCTATTGGATAAGAAGTCGAAGACCAGTGCTGGCGCATTACATGGAGCATTATCGTGATGGAGACTGTCCAGAGGCCAACGTTTCAACAAACAACATCTCATTAGTCACTGTTGGACATCTCTGCAAAAATATTTAGTCACAGTTCGACCCAGAGACAGAAATTCATTATTCACTACTCCATCATAATACTACAAAAATCAACATGTCTTTCACATGGGAGGGAGCTTTAACTGCATTTTTTAGGTTTTTTATCTCTTGAAGACAATGTCCTAATTATTTTTTATTATCTTCTTCTTCTGTCTTCTCTCTTCACTCCATCCTCATTACGCCTCATCAGCGTCCAACAGCGTTTCTTTTTAATCTTCTCCATCAGCAGCCAGTTACTATTCTTCCAAATATAGTCTCATGGCAGATATGAACCAGTCTCCCTCTGCAACATCTGAATTTCTGCAGACTTAACTCTGTGGGTATAAGACTCCTTCTATCCTTTGAGAATTTATGCATCCTGGTGACCCGGCAAAGACCTTACCAGATGCATTGTTAAATATTAAATTTTAAAATCTCTTTCTTTCTATTTCATTCTTAAATTTCTTGTTTATTCTATTTTCTTACATCTTTCCTAAAGAAGACCTAAGAGACCAGTGTGAGTTAAAGGGAAGGAGGTCCGTCGCCGGTCCCTTATAAAACTCTTTAACTGTGATCACTGAGTGGAGGTCCCGGCGACGAGGGTCATGGAGTCTTCTGGGGTAAAGAGTTCCGGAGGTAAAATAGCCCCCCATTCGGATCTCCGGCGGGGGGCTGCTCCAGGGGACTCTATGAACAAAGATAGAATCAATGACGGCTCGTTGCCTTCCACCAGCCAAGGCAGTCGGGAACCTGATGCCTACGAAAAAAAGTTGAGGCAGGACATAGCTGAGCTGAAGAACAATATTGGCTATAGGGAGTTTTCCCATCGTGTCATGGAGAACACAGTACAACAGCTCGAGTCAGAAATTCAGTCCGTTGACCTGACGAGGAGGTCCCCTCAACAGCATCCCCCGAAAATGACTCATCCTACTCCTCGAGCATTAGATAATCTTGAGACAGAGAAACTGAAGAGGGAAGAGTTACAGAGCCTGAAAAGTGACTTAAGATACTTGAACACAGAACTATATTACCACCTACTTAAGACAGGAAGAATAACTGAAAAGGAAAGAAAAGAGCTCAATCCTAACAAGATGGAAGAGGAGAAAGTAACCCAAAAGAAAGATGAAGTAACCGAAAAGAAAGACGAGGAAGAAGGGGAAGTAACCCAGGAGGAAGAAGTAGCAGAAGCAGAAGAACGCAGAGGAATAAAATGGAAGAAGGTGGCTATGGTGACAGCTACCTACGGCTTATGGCTGTGGCTGAATTTGTAAGAAGAAAAGAAGTCAAGTGTACCTAGCACAACGACTGTGGAAAGAATTATGTTTCTTGATCATGTTGTGAAACAATCGGTTCCTCTTAATGGAGTTGTCTTTCATCAACAGGGAGCACTTATTGGTTGTAGAGAGTCATGTGTATTGAAGTCAAGCTCAGTTGCGGAAGCCACAAGTTCTTGACAACAGATTCAAAATATTGTGAAAGAGATTTCCAGAATTAAAGTAGTATTCAAAACATAAAATGGTTGAAGGACAGCATTGCAAGTACAATCTTAAACCTGGTGACTCAATTCTAGTCTACAACTTTTAGTAGGTGGAAGGGTTCAGAATGTTTAGGACATTTCAAGCTAGACAAGTATTCCAGATAACGAAGAAGATGGAGCCAATGCTACAAGTTGTAGAATCTAGCAAGAGATGGCAGCAGATAAGCCCTTAAGTTATCTAGGGGTATCTTGGCATATTTTGCAAGTACTTGGTATTCGAGTAATGCATTAACTGCGTAATGGAGTGGAAGAAAATCATGTTAGCCGGAGACTTATGAACAGTTTATTTGAAGATCAATTGGGAAGTTTATCAGAGGACGTTTACTATGAAGAAACTGCATTTTATCCCAAGTTGCGTCGCAACCCAGGACACGAACCAAGGACGATTAGTACGACCATCAATATTTCGATTACAAGTGGCGATCCAGTGAGATATACAGAATATAAATGGAGCAGAAAGATTCTATCCCCGATATGGCTGACAGAGACGTGAATGAATCCAACGAGATTTAGAAGAACTTACTAACAGCGAAACACCAATCAGAAATAAATACTTTAAAAGGAAGATCTGAACAAAATTAATGGAAGTTGTGCAAGAATTTTGGAAAAGGCCATTGATAGATTTCCAAAACGAAAGCGAATAAGACGAAGAAAAACTAGAGGCAAAGTAAACAGAAAACCAATTTTATGGGACATGTGTGACATTTTTAAAACAATATCATGATGATACCATAAAGAACGAATACCAAACATTAACTAAAGATATCAAAACTAAATAGAAAAACAAGCTAATTACATCAAAATCCTAGAAACCAATATTGCCTCGGTTGAAAAGAAATTGTCCAACACATAGAAATTCTGGAAAGCAGACATCAAGATACTTCGACAACTAAAGGAAATAATTCTTAACATCAAGTCTTAAATCAGTGAACAGCTGAATGAGCAATCTGTAACTATGCAATATATCAACCTGCTCATGGAGAAAACGAATTACATGTGTGAAGTCAATAAAATCGCAACTACAAGAAGTGCGTCTAGTAAAACAGATAATGGTACACCTGGAATTTGTGCCACCCAGTCGAAGTGTAAAGCAACAGAAACCAGCCGAAAAGAGTAGGAAAGCACAGCCATTAAATGTTATTAGATCAAAAATTATTATAAACACACACAATGTATGCTGAAAGATCTGAGAATTATTGATGATATATAAACAGAGCAAAGACTATCTTCTCTAATCTTCCATACAGTTCCTAAATACGTGAAAGATAAGTTATCAGATCATCGATAGAATACGATAGCGCCATTAAGCAAAGCGGTGATGAATTTAGAAGGAGATTACAAGAGAAGTGTAAACAGCAAGAAAGTCAAGTTGATACTGAAAATATTCCCTGTCAAACTGTAAAGGAGGCAATAATTACAGACGATAATGGTTCTGATGTAAAACCTATCTATTCTATAGTTGATGAATCATATTCTGATAGAACAAGGAAAGAAGTATGTATTTATTCCATAAGCCAACACGATCCATTACTAAGCAAAGGAGACATTGTAGTATGAAATAATGGAATGTTAGAGGATCCTCTTTCAAAGTAAAATAATTCAAACAAACTTAGAATGGAGCTAAAACAACCGATTCTAGAAAGTAAAACGAATTGTTCAGAACTAGAAGGAATGTCGCAGACGAATAGTATTACCTCAAAAGTTCTTCAGTGTCAAGAAAGAACAGATGACAACAATGAGAGTAGTTTGTCGATGGAGGAGAAGTGTGAAGCCAAACTGACTGCTGAAAGAAAGAAAGAAGGAGAGAATGTTGTCAGCCCTTCGTTGAGTAGCAATAAAGCAAATGGCCAAAAATATTTGTGTTTCTTCGCCTACTAGCGTTGTTTTAAATCCAGTTTGTAATAGCGTTCTTAACAAAGTAGAAGATGCAAGTAACTATTACCAGAATCAAAATGATTGTCGACAATTATGTTTCTTTATGAATCAAGATACAAGAGTCTCCTATGGAAGAAATGAATCATTGGAAATGAGCACCATAGGCACTAAATTGAGGAAAATGGCAAAAATGGTGATATCAAATTGACAGGCAAAGAAGCCACCAGTAAAAAAAGGTATATCTCCATCCAATGTAAAGTTAGGTAATGAAGAATCCAGAACACTATCTAAAACTATTTTCTGAAATGAAAGATAGTAATGTTAAAATGGAACATCAAGATAAGGCAGAAATGTCCAAGAAGTCGGAAGGGACAACTGTAAAGGAAAAGGAAGAAGAAGAAGAAGAATTGCCCATATTTGGAAAAAGACAACGAAAAGGAAATACCAATTACGAAGGTTTGGCAGAAGAAATGTGTAAAGAGTTTGGAGGAAAGACATTTTCAAAAGGCTGAGAACTAGTCGGTGCAAGCGCCTAATCTCATTTATAAACGTAAGGTTGACCTTCGTAAATGTTTTTGAGTTACGACGTCGAGCCGAAGAAAAACTAATATGTGGGCAGAAGATATGACGAAAACGAACTCCATTAAATTACCTAACATAATGATTAATGAAACCAACGAAAATGAAAGAACTGTTAATAATGAAAGTAAAATAAATTATTATGAAATTAATGAAACGAATTGTTATTAAATAAATTTTTATATGAAATCATTTATGAGGAATAATTTATGATGAATAAAATAATTTACGTTTAATGAAATAAGTTATGATTATCGAAATAATTTATGATGAATGAAAGGATCTAGGAAATCAATTATTAAGCATACTTTAATGAATGAGGGAAGAATACTTTAATGAAGAAAGTTGTGACTGAATAATGGAAGGAAACTAAAGAACAAATTGCTTACTGAAACAATTGATAACCAAATAATAAAATAACTGCTGCCGTCCAAAGGCAAAAGACCGTATCTGCACATTCGACCGAAATAGACTTGTTTAATAAAAGGTAGACCCTATGAAGTAAATTTGCGTCAAATATTGCAGATATGGCTTTTTTCCTTTGGACAAAGGTCTGCTGTGCTTAGGATGTGACTAAGGAATTTGAAATAATGAAATGATTAACTGAAATAATGTTCTTATCAAACTTTATGATATTTATGATGAGAGAAGATGGTAATATTATCTTTATCGTGCTACTTACATATGTTCGCAAATATTTATATTTATTTACTTTCTCTATGATCTCATTCTCAATTGTTACGTATCTATTTCCTTCATCCTCTGTGTTTCCGTTTGTTATAATCTATTTTGTTTTCTCTACGTTCACCTATAGACCTACGTCATCACAAACTTCTACTAAGACATTGGTGCTACTTTGTAGTGCATCTGCATCGTTCCCTAATAAATCGACATCATCCGCGTATAAGAACAGTTGGTTTAAACCATTTAATGTGAGTTCTTTTTTGCCCTCTTTTATTTTTAGAATAGCATATTCTAACGCAAAGTTAAATAGTAGTGGTGACAAGGCATCACCCTAATTCGATCTCCTGTGGATCTCCAACCTATCTGACACATTACTGCTTACACGTATCCTGTTTACGGGATTGCTGAGACACATCCTTACTAGATGAACAAGTTTTTTTGGAATTCCAAATTCTTCCAGGGTATTGTACTGTTTTTCCCTTTTGATAGTTATGCCCATTTAAAGATCTATGAACAACTGGAGAACTGTTCCATTCTATTCCCTCTTCTTCTCTTAAGGCCAATCTGTCTCAAGGCCAAAAATCTGATCCAACGTAGATCTATTTTTCCTAAATCCCCATTGGTGGTCTTCAATTATTTCATCTACTTATACGCTGAGGTGTGTTTGCAGGATATTACTGAACACTTTGTAACAGGTTGGTAGTAAAGAGATTCCGCGGTAATTATCACAGTCAGATTTAGTGTCTTTTTCGCCTTAGATCAAAACTATTATTGAGATTTTTCGTTCCCCTCCTTTCTCCATATAGCCTTTATCAATGTATGTAGTTCCTTGAGTAGTGTTGTTCCTCTCGCTTTAATGAATCAGTGTACTATGAAATTAAAATATTACTTTTTCTACAAAATACTGCGAAATTACCTTACCCTATTGTTATTCTTTCTTGATTCCACTATTATAAATAGGCTAATGTTGATGAATGATCGGCAGAAATCGAACAAAATGTCTCACGTTCAGAGAACTATTTACCATACCATGTTGATGTAGTAACATAACAGATGCTTCTTCTAATGGCGGATAGGGGAATGCCAACCAGATATAGTGGGTACAGGAAATACTCTGGGGCGGACGAAAACCAGTACTGCTGCCTTGCAGTTAGTAGATGGGGTATATAAAGGCTAATGGAAGATAACCCCGAACAATAATATCATGGTGAAAGGAAGCAGCTTCACCATTACCACCCTAAGGCTGAAGATGAATCACATCGGCAAGATTCAGAGATGGACAGAAGACGACATCTTGAATTTCTGCCTTTACTGCGAGGTCTAGAACGCCAACTTTACACCGCTAAATCATGTCAAGAAATTATAACAGATAGTTCATGGATTCTCTTGGGGTAAAATATTTCGGAGGTAAACTAGTCCCTTTTCGGATCTCCGGGCGTGGACTGCTTCATTGAGCTCCAAGAATAGGATTAAGAAAGACCTTAGAATAGGAACGTGGAACGTACGAAAGTAATTCAAAACGGGCACTCTTCAAGTGGTGGTACGCGAGACCGAGACGTACGAGCTGGACATATTAGCGACACAAGAAGTCCGGTGGAAGGGTCAAGATAGCATCCGATAGGGCAAGTACACTTTCTACTACAGGGGAACACAATGTCACGATTTCGGAAAAGGATTCCTCATTAAGAACAGTATTCTTCCGGCGGTGCAGAATATAGAGGTCGTCAACGAAAGACTATCATACGTTACGATACATACTCAATGGGGGAACGTGATTTTAATAAATTATGCTTCGACCGAGGTGGATAATGATAAAGACAAAGATACATTTTACTAGGAGTTAGATAGATTGTTTGACCGACTACCGAAGTATAATACGAAAATTGTGTTGGGTGATTTCAGCGCTAAAGTAGGAAAAATATAGACCTACTATAGGCAAATACAACCTTCACAAAACCACCATTAACGATAGAGAAAGACTGATAACTTTCGCGATGTTGAAAAACCTACTAGTAAAGAGCACAAACTTTGAACACAAAGGTATATACAAATACACATGGATATCTCCGGATGGCAAAGCTCTCAACGAGATCGATCACGCATTAGTAGACAGATGAAGACACACCAACAGAATGGACGTTAGGTCGTACAGAGGAGCGGAAGGTGACACCAACCATCAGTAAGTGATCACACAAGTGAGGACATTAGAAGTTAAATGATAAGATAATCCAAGCGCAAGAGCAGATACCAACTGGAATTCTCAAATAGATTCAAAATCTTAGCAGACTCTAATAGTAATAAAGATGACATTAATAATGAAATTGATGTAAGTAAGATGTGGGAGGTAATTCGTGATGCAGTGAAGGGCGCAGCGAAGCGTTTAGGTGACAAGAAACAACAGAAAAACAAACATCCGTTTGATGATGAATGCCTTAAGCTTCATGAGGAACGGAAACAAGCAAGGCAACGATGGCTAAGTAATAAAAGCGAAGCAAATAGGAACTACCATTGTTACGCAAAAGGCAATGCCACACGGGTGTTTAGAAACAAAAAGCGAGAATATCTGATGTAGGGGATTCAAGACATAGAGGAAAACGAAAGACAGAAACATACGAGGTCTGTACAAAGGGGTAAACTCGTTAAGGAAAGGTTACCAGCCTAGATTAGGGGTGATTAGAAATGAACGCGGAGATCTTCAACCAGATTTAACTAAAATTGTCGATGTGTGGAAAAATTATTTCGTCAAAATTCTTAATGTACACAACAGAGAATAAACAGACAGATTTTAAAATCTATACAGCACAAGCGTGGATACCCGAAGCTAAGGAGATCGAGGTCGAAATGTCAGTAAAGAAGTTGAACAATTTCTAATCACCATGAATAAACAGTATTCCAGCCCAATTAATTAAAGCGGGAAGAATGGCACTAATCAAGGATCGGCCTAAAATATAGGTGCTATATGGAGTAAGGAGGAGCTTCCAAAACAATGGAAAATATCAATAGTTCCGATTTAGGAAAAAAGGTGATAAATCGAACTGTAATAATTACCGCGGAATCTCATTCCTCTCAACATGCAGTACAAAGTAACACCGATGTCCTAGTAGAAGCTTGCGATGAGCTAGGCCTGCAGGTAAACATAAATAAAACAAAATACATTATAACAAGCCGAAACACTGAGAAGGAAGGGAATAATTAAGGATGAGAATATAGAGAAAGTAAACAAATTAAAATATTTGGGAGCATATGTAAAGCCCCTCGTACACCATTCAATAAACATCGAATCAAATTCTTGGACAAGCAGTTGGATGAGTGCGTACACGATCCAACTGGAATAATCAAAGGGTTGTATCCAAGTAGTGTTGAAAGTGCTTGGATGGTGCTCGTACACGATTCGATAAGTTAAGCGGAAGTGTGAAGGAGCCAAATGCACATGAATCGATTTGCTCTTTCTGCGCTGAAAGCGGGAACATGGAGTGAATGTTAAACATGATACGCGTCGCTTTTGATAAAATAATAACGTGATTAACGGCTGCGATTTCGTAGTTGGTGATGCCTCGAACATCGACTTTTATTGCTTTATTCAAAACTTTTTTCAATTCTTATAATTTTTTATTTATTTCCGGTGACACGCACTTCTATAAACATCTAACGACAACTAACAATCTAAAGTGAAAATGCATATTTTATTATTATTTCGTTACATACACACTCCAGTTGATCAAGATAGCGCCATGTGGAGGCATACTAATCGTGACACTTCGTGTCGGAATAGATTTATTTGTGTTCATTACTACATGCAGATTGTAGGGATGCGGCGGAATATTAATAGTATTGCGTCGTATTATGAATGACACATTATTTGCTACAAAAATCATGGCCACAATGTTGAATAAGCAAAGGCGGGCTAAAGAAGGTTAGATTTGTTATTATATGCGATGCATGGTTTAATGTGCTCGCTCACCAACGTGGAAGCAGCCAGGTAGTTCCAAATACTTTTCACTATTCATGCACGGTTTAATGTGCTCGCTCACCAACGTGGAAGCAGCCAAGTAGTTTCAAGTACTTTTCGCTATTTCATACACAAATTAATGTGCTCGCTCACCAACGTGGAAGCAGCCAAGTAGTTCAAGTACTTTTCGCTATTCATGCACGGTTTAATGTGCTCGCTCACCAACGTGGAAGCAGCCAAGTAGTTCCAAGTACTTTTCGCTATTTCATGCACGGTTTAATGCTCGCTCACCAATGTGGAAGCAGCCAAGTAGTTCCAAGTACTTTTCGCTATTTCACTCTAATTTAATACTTCGATGACTCGAAACTTTGTTATATTTTAAGTTACAACACTTTCACATACTTTGGAAAAGATTATTGTTTTGTGCCGTATAGTAAAGTGTACCCAGATACTTCTATGTTTAGCAGCTTTGAACTTCCTACATACAGTAAATAAAAACTCGAGCTTTCCACATAAATTATGAGCAACTCAGTGGCACTTTAAATATTAAT
>JAGDQP010041536.1:0-16864 GCA_022664845.1 Lepisma saccharinum | reverse complement strand
TTTGTTCCCATCTCTAGTCGCTGGCAGCTCGTTAGAAGGAACAGTGATAGTTCAATACGGGATCGTCCCTTTCTCAGAGTTCTGTCCCGGTGTCCCAAAAAACGTTTGCCTGAACGCTAAAATGACCCATGTTTTGTTTATGTAATACAAACTACAGGGTCAATAGTTGTTAATGAGGTCAGTCAACAAAAACCTAACATGATAGCTCATTGTTTCTCCCACAGTCATTTAATTTATACTACTTTCAAGTGACGGACAGACAATAACTATTTTAGTTCGACAAATTTAGCGTTTAGTTGTAGTAGAAACATAAATAACCGAAGACAGAAATACATTATTCTAAAAACCACTTTTCTGGTGTTCAGGATCGAAAACAAAACAATGGTTTTCCCATATCAATTAGAATTCTCCTGATTCCATATGCAATTATGTTTAAAAACGAAATATTTTTAATGAAAACATTGTTTAGAATACGAAATAAGAACTACATAAGAAACATTTTTAATTAAACACAGCTTTATTCTGAAATCAATAACACCTTTAAAATCCTAATTTAATGCACTTTCAAGTGATCTACTCAAAATTATGATTTGGAAACATTTACCTGGTCATTTCCTGGAGTGATCGGAGACCAAAAAATATTGTTCACAACCTCAAACAACTTCAGATGCCATATCGTATTTGCTATAACTGATAGGAAGCTCCCCGCTAAAGCTACATTTCACAAAGCCTTTACGATAACCACATAAACTCATAGATAGTGCAAATACAGTAGTAGCTTGGAAACACAGATAGGCGATATTAGGAACAGGGGCGACATTTAGGACACCTACCCTAATGTGTTCACTATAGATAGGATCATGATTTTTAACATGTTTTAAAGCTGTCGGAGACATCCTCCAAATAGCCGGTTCCAGGTCTCTGGGCCACCCTTGGACTGCGATATGAGGGTGGAAAGTCCCCACAAGAAAAACATGGGAAATGGGGTGTCATTTTAAATTTTAATAATCGAAAACTATCAATATTTGTTTCAAATCCGTAGTATTTGGAATCACTAAGATTAATATTGTCACATTGACTGGCTCAAAAGCTGAAAGTGCCTAGCCCAAGATAGCAATAGCGATTAGTAAACCAATGGCAAGGTGTCGCAACAGCATCTGATACGTATGACTTGAAAAAGAGCATGAAAAATCGAATAAAGAATCGGAATCAGATTTACAAACAGTTCCTGTTCCGGAAACAGTTCCTGCTCCCGTTCTGATGAATGGGATCTGCGATGTATCTTGCAACAATTATACTACAAGTTAGTGGATGCTTACCCTAAATTGGTTTTGTTCCCACCCCTCCCTCCCCGCCCTAGGGAGTGGAGGATGAACGTGAACTGCATACAAAGTATCACTATTCATCTCAGCGACCCCGTAAAGTAAACTATGGATTCGACATTAATATTGGTCGTTTACGATTATTTTTGTCACCCTCTCCCATTTCCAGAGGGTGGGGAAACTTGAATATTAAAAGTTTCAATATTCATCTCAGCGACTCCGACAAAATAACCCTTGCAAACCCATTAAAAGAAAAAAATGTTCTTCTTATAAGAGAATACCTCAAAACTTATTAATTTTTCTATTTTAAAAATACACCGAACTCGGAACGGATAATCAGCAAACAGGATAATACGCACACGGATAATCGGGAGTTTGCTATATATAAAAATATTTTATTTGTTGTTGTATACCTTCGGTATATGTCGCTGACACATGTGAATCTTCATGTTCTTGGACAGTGGAATTTGGAAATGAGAACTTCATTTGCTTCAGATCCGAGGCACACAACTTCATTTTTTTTCTTTTCAGCGTTCCGTGTTTTCTGGGAACCACTCTTATACGACCGCTTCATGACAGACACTTCACGTTCACGACACTTCACAACACTGGCAGCAAGCAATCAGTAATTGTTAACTCACCATTGTTCTTCTGAAAAGTGTCTGATTGAAAATTACAAAGCGCTTGTCGTTTTTTGCACCCGCGCAAGATAGATTGGAGGGGAGGGGAAAATAGACGTACAAGCGATAAGAAACTTACACGTGTTGCTTAGTTGATTGTTGAGGTGACAATGGGTTAGTTACGACATTTCATAAAAAAAAACAGAAAAAAATTGAAGAGAAAAGCCAAAGAAAAGATAAAGAAAAGACAAACAAGAAGGAAAGAAATGGATTATATTCTCGGTGTTGGCATGCGTACAGAAATATGCTCATCAATATATTTTCGAACATAATGCACCAGCATATGAAATATTCATTTTACGTTAAAAATTCTTAAATATGTATTTACATATGCAATATGCAAAATGTGTAATTATCCTAGCCCTACTGATAACATAAATTCAATTACTGTAATGTAGAAAAGGGGCCCCATTCCGTTTGCTCTATTGTAAATTCAGGCTATAATGATCATCATAAATGAACCAAAAAATGACTGATGTGCCATGTTTTCTAAATGCTATTTCTGTTGTACATCGGGAAGAAGCCCGTAAGGTATTGGGGGCTTCCTGGACGTAGTAAGATCTACAGTTATCTTTCTGATGTCTCTGGGAATACTCATGATGTGCGTCTGATGTAGACCCGAATTTCGAGTTTATTTTTGTTATGTTGTAGATAGTTACATAAGAATTAAAAATGTATATTAAAAAAAACGAAGTTGAGGGTGGGGCCCCGACCGGGATTCCGGCCCTCTGGCCCTGGACTACTGCTCACGTCGCCCACGTAGAACACAAATGTCGTTTGACCCCATCGCTACATATTTCGCCTGAATCGCAACTAATCAGCCACATTGGACAAAACTCAAATAGTAGTAGACGTAAGGGTTGCGGTGGTTCAGTTGGTAGAGCGCTTACCTCTGGTGCTAGGGACCGTCGGATCGATCTCTGCTCATGTGGGTTTTGTAGTGGACAAACACCGTGTGCATGGGTTTTATCGGGGTGTTTCTGTTTCCTCCCACTTTCTTCATTCCGCCAATTCATCCCATCATCACCCATAAGACCTAAGCCATAGTTGTCTAAAGGCCTGAAAATAAATTCAAAGTTCTAAAGGTAGCAGACGTAGTTACGCAAGTCGAAGTTGTTGATCCTGTTGCAACAGTAGTTGTTGCAGTAGTAAAAACTGTTATTTTCTTTAAGCATTCTATCTGCGCCCTACAGTTCAGGGCAATAACAGTTATTTTATAACTCTGAATTTTAAAATTAACTGAAACATTACATCATTTGTATCATTGCAATACATTTAAACTTACTTGTTGATTTTAATTTCGCAATATCATCCTTCAGTATTCGTGATTCTTCGCGAAGTCCATCAGCTGCAACATAAACACTGATTATGTGTTAGTTTTTAAAATTTCAAAAACCAAAGTCATATTTAAAAAAAACAATAATAGAATTTTATACTCATTAAACATGCCAGTAACAAAACAGATAAAATACAATGAATGCACCACAGCACATTGCTTTGTTATTAGTACAAGTTGAAGTGAATTAAGCGTAGAAACGTTAATCAAATTTTCTTAATTTTGATGCAAATTTTCATTCAGTAAATTCATACGAAGTATACCCCTTACATGTTCTGGATGGCTAGATCTTACTGAACTTGCATTTAAAATAGCGAGCAAATTTAATTCATATTTACCAGTAATATATTATAAAGAAAAGAAAGAGTGAATATTATTACCTAGGAACTGAGGTACACAACATTATAATTTATATTTCCCAATTTTCTTCCATGAAATATGTCAAAGCAACAAGCAGCACGTTTCTAAGGATTAAACTCGCTTTATACTGTACAACATATATCTGATTAGTCCACTAAAGTCATTGCTTTTGAATGAAACTCATGCAATATGAAACTGGTAACCTCACAAAATATATAATCGTGATCTTGGAACCATTACCGTGCATTTGAAGTACGATGGGATGTGGTATCCTGGAACGGACCCAATGTACTATGTATAAGGCATTTACTGTAAGGTAAATCTTACCATATATAACTTAGTCCAGCGTACCACATCCCAACGTACCTCAGTTATGCGGTAATGTCTTCAAGAGTACAGTTACATCATTTGTAGGTCTACCAAAGTTTCATTTTGAGTCAGTTCGACTCAGCGTTGAGTAATCAATGTACTATGATATCTGTCTCCCTAAATACCTGTAGAAACATGGGAATTTCTACCAAACGTGGGTGATTTAATGTCGTAACAGGTAGTTTTTCTCTAGTTATTTTGTAATCTTTTGCTACAAAATTAAGTGAATCCGCTCTCTATACTCACGGGTTTACCTTTCATAAATTTTATTATTAGCTAGTTTATCAGTAATGAATATGCTCATTTCAAAGTTTTGCAGTGTACTGTGGAAAACCGTAGACTACTCTCGTACACTACAAAATGTAAAGAAAGTTCAACAAAGGTTTTAGTCCTTCAAAATGCATCACATATCGATGCAGTATCACTAAGGGTAAAATCTACTACATTAAATTATAAGGTTATATACAGCGACAAAGTTTGTGGAATGGGGTAAGATACATTATCGGCTTTTGGACTTTGGCGGAAATTCTGCGCACTTTATATCTCCGTGATTCTTGAAGGGCTATTCTCCATACTGTTAATCAACTATTAACAAGATAATTACTTACCGTATTCTAAAACTCCCAACGTGTCGGGCTCGTAGTCCATTTCCTCTTCTACAAATATAATGGAAAATTATAAGATTGAAACATAAATAGCGTACTTTATAAAGGAGTTTAGTTAAACATACAATAAATCAGTATTAGTAGAAGGTATAAATTTAGTGTATAACAGAAACGTTGCTTTTGAAAATGTATGATTTAGTAATTCAATATTGTTTCTTCATTTTGTGAAATGCCTGTGGCGTATACTAAAGAGTAAATTACTTAATACAATAATTCCGACGAAGGGTAAAGAATACTACAAATGTTTATTCATAGTTTATTGACAGAAATGCTATATACTACTTCTAAATGAGTAAGTATAGTGAATCCAAGAAATAAGTAAAAAATTACTAATTCAAATTTCGTTACCAAATAAATGTTCTCTTCTGACGTGACCTTTAATCCCTCACAGCCGTTAATACTACTGATAATACATTACTATATTTAATTGTTATTTTTATTTATTTTGTATAAGTATAAACATGGTAGAGAAAACTTACGAGAGTAGGAGAGCAATGTTGAAGGACCTTGCATTTCCCCCTGAAACCCCACAGAACTAGCCATAGACATTCCCACACCTTGTGAGAATGTGGTTGGCATATCCTAGAAAATAAATATATTTCAGAATGCAATGTATTAATCAATTATATTTAAGAAATGATCGAATTATAAGGCTTATAAAAAATCAGTGTTTCCAGAAAACTCAATTAAGAGTGGAGAGCTCACATATATCATATTAGCTTATGGTTGCTAGTATGTATAAGACTGATTTAAACCAAAATAGCTCCAAGAAGCAACATTTCGAAAATACTGTTTCTTTTTTTTTAGGATGACAACTACATACCTAACACCATGCCTTCAAACATTACAGTGCTTCCCATAATTATAAATTATTTTCTCAATCCTACACATTATTTAAAACTCGCTTACTAACTAGTTCCAGTAACAACTCTAACAAAAACAGATTCAACAATGAATATCAAACCTTTTATAAGATTCAGCCATTTAATTTGAACCACAAGATTTCGTCTTTAGATTATTTCTTCCAAATACATTTGTCGTCACTGTAAATTAAGAGCTAAAGCTGTACTGAGAGATTTTTTTCAGTGCTGTATTGCCAAGGGACTAACAAAGTATTAGTATTGTTAATAACTCGTTAGTACAGCGCTAGTCACACTAGAAAACGTTTCTGAATACGGTTGCTAGTGTTAATGGGTATGAATGAGTCCCGTAAACAGAATTAGATTACCAATTCATTGTGATATGATAATCGAACTCCTCAACATTGAATCTGCTCCACCAAAATATATTTATCTTTGTACGCGGGGAAGAAAATAGGAAGGTGAGCAGGCTACTCATCCAGAACTCAATTCTCTGTTGAAGAAACGCATATTCCCCACTCAAAAATAAAAACCGAATTTTCTACTTCATTCTTTGATAAGTTCCATCTGGAAGTTAAAAAGTATAGCTCTTTGGTATTTTACGAATACATATAAAATATGATCACTCAACATCAAGCATTATTTTTTGTGAATAGGTAAACTAAATTGGCTGGATAATTTCGCTACATACGCTTAAAACGTATTTAGATGAATCCTGGTCAATTAATTTGTTTATATGGCTTCTGAAAATAAGCGCAAAGAAAATAGAGATGCTAGAAAATTCTGATGGAGAATGCTTTCGAGAGAACTCATCTGAACTCTTAGCCAAAATTAAATCCTCAGAGAAGCATGAAAATCTACTGTTTGATTGGATTATTTGCCATTTTTAGACTTTTGCTTATATGTTGATTGAATTGTTATTAACTTCTAAACGATCTGGTAAGCTACTAACGACGGGACCTACAGTTTAACGGGCTCCGAAGCACTTACGTCCCCCCCCGGAAATCGAGCCCTCGATTTTGCATATGTATTTTGTCACCTAAGTCACTAATGCTAAAGTGGTGTATTGTAAGATTTGATAATAAACGAAAGTCTTTTGTGACAAGAGTCGTTTCTGCTCAAAATGTCTACTCTCGAAAGTTGTTCGTTTGGTAACCCCATACTGGATAGAAAGAAACCGTCGGATTTGCTATCAGAGAGGATTGGACCACCATTTACGAAACTCTTCAGTTGATAACATTTTGATAATAAAGGAAACAATGGATGTTCACTAAAAGCCTGGTATCAATACTTTATTGAACCGGTTACGATGTCGACACACTGTTAATCAAATTGGTAGGTCGTTCGCAATATGAAACGTCATGTTGATACGTAGTTCCAGAACGTACTGTCCACGGACTATTTAGGAACTTGTGTTGTGCACGTTGCTCGCTTTACCAGCAAAACCTATTAGCAGTTTTAACTTCGTCCCATTTGAATCTGTTTAGCAAATTTTAACATAATCATATATGTCTTATTTGGAAAACTTTCTCAGTGCAACCCCAAGAGACTAACGTCTAGTTTACTACGCCCAACGATAGATATTATCAGAAGCTTTCTTTTGCTATGTAACACTTGTTTTGCGTTGAAGAAGTCTCCATAAGCACACTAAGTTCTTTCTTCGAAGAAGTCCTCCAGATGCGGTTTTATGCAAAATTCTCTCAAACATAATTTAAAATAAAAAAATGAAATGCATAAGTGATTTAATTAAAAGCTGGAAAACTAGTGTTTCCTCTCCTATTGGTATAAATTTCGGATGGACTTGAAACATCTCACCAGACCGTAATGACCTTACCTGGTCAAACGTAGCCCTAACCTAACCTAGTATAAATCAAAACTAAAGACGATGAAAGTAAATCATTTACATTTAGCTCATCTTAAAACTATTCTAACATAGCCTGGTCTTAATTTTAACAGTAATCCTAGGACTATATTTCAGAGCCCTTCAAGCCTTTGAATATTACGAAGCACCATTCACAATTTCAGATGCCACCTACGGATCTACCTTTTTATAGCGACGAGCTTTCACGGACTTCATGTAATCATCGGCTCATCATTTTTAATAGTATGCTTACTTCCCCACATAATATATCCCTTTTCCCCAAATCATCACTTCGGATTTGAGGCAGCAGCCTGATACTGACACTTCGTAGACGTAGTATGACTATTCCTATACATCTCAATTTATTGATGAGGAGGATAAACTATCTATTTAGTATAAGTGATTACTACTGCCACTGATTAAACGTTTCGAGGAAATATCAAAAGTCCACCCTACATTACTCTCAAATTTAGTTAAATATAAAATGCTTTAGGTCTCTTTTTCAAGCCCGCTTGCGTTGCTTGGTTTGCTTGCGATTTGGGTGAATAGGCAATTAAAACACGTAATAAAACTACACAACGAAACAACACGTGTTTCTTTTGGCTACTCACCCTAATCGCAAACAAAGCAATCAACGCAAGCGGGTTTGAAAATGATTCCTTAATGTGCACAAACTTTTCCAAGCTGATAAACATGCGATATATGATTTAGTGTGAATGTAAACGATATTAAAAAATTTATGAAAGTTTATTATTATTATTATTAAGTTATTTACCTGTACCAGAAGCAGAAAAATTAATATAATCATCTTCAGACTTATTTATGTTCCTTGAAGTTTATAAAAATATTTACGTCACTTATGTAAGTTCTTTGGTATACTGAAAATGTAGGTAGTCTATGATAGACATAATTGTCAACGATGACGTATACAAGAGGAAAAGATATCAGAGCGTAAGTCAAATCACTACTTATGTGATCACCATCGAATATAAATGAATGCTTATAGAAATACAATTCTTTATCACTTTTCTTTTATAAGTGCATGCATTGTCTTTTTAAAACGCTTTCACTACAACTGTGAGAATTGCTTTTTTAATACCAGCGTATTGTTTTTCAAGTTTGTTTATTTTAATATTATGTTAGGTTGACTGAAGCATATTCCAGTTTAATGGAGGTTAATGTTCAATTGGTTGTAATAAATATACACTAAAATGGTTATTGAATATGCTTAGCATGTGCAGAATTTCCTAGTTGCAGAAAATAATTTTGAAAGTAGAACAGACTAAATATTTCATGTTTGTGATGTTGAATCCACAAATTTCTATAGAAAGAATAACTCATTCTTCACTGTATTATAAATAGGTATTCATAAAAATAGTGGTGAGTGGGTAATTCCATCTCAGATCATCTCAGATCCATCTCAGAATGTAAGTCATCATGGCAATTTTAATACCGTATATCCGACAGTTTACGAATTAATAAAGGTCAAAGTTTTAAAGAAAAGTCCATTCTTAGTTCGGTAACATATTTTTAAACTGCAATAACTCTTATCGTAATTGGTCTAGGAAGCCCAAAGTTCATTATGCATGGAATAGAACAAGCTTTCCAGGGATATGTAACACCTCTATGTTGAGATAATAAATTAAGTCAAGGTCATCTGACGTCATCTCTGACCTTGAATATTGGAAATTGCGTTTCTTCGTTTATTGTGGTGAAGCATATGGTACTTTATCTTATACTATACATTATCTTAGCATCACTGTGACGCTGACACCACATGGATTCAGTATAGAAACCCCTGACTTCTTTTCGTAGGTAGACATAGACATCCACCAACGTTTATTTTATTCTTTCCTATTTTCCTCCTTACTTGAATGAATCCTTATATCAGGACCAATATTTATATCCTACATGGGGCTTCTATTAGTCGCAAGGAACGTATATTATTTTGTATCTCCTGATCTCATGGCCATCTCAAATTAATTGTCTCATGTGTTTTATAGTAAAAGATCAAGTACATCGAAACAACGCATTTTTCAACTCCCAAACAAAGACGTGTTACATATCGCTTGAATGCTTGTTCTATTTCCTGTATAACAAACTTGTTTTGAGCTTCCGAGACCAATTATGAACAGTTATTGCAATTTGAAGATATCTTACCAAACTGAAAAATGAACAAACGGCCATTTTTAAAAAAAAAACATGACCTTCAATAATTCGAAAATTACATGATATATGGAATTAAAGATTGACATGTTAACTTACTTTCTTGAGTAATATAAACTCACTAGATTTTGTAAAAATTGGAGGTAAGATTGTGAAGTGAACTTTGTTGTGGTGCTTTTCTATGGGATGATCCAAATGAATAAAATACTTAATATCTTACAGAACAAGTTTTAGTTACGTTATCAATAATTCAATTAATTAGCGAGATTACATGCAGGATCTACACGGCTTGACAACATGTGTACTGTAAACAATAATAGAGGCATGCTTGGTCGGATATAGCAGGAATTAGATTAGTGTGGGTGTGCCTTGTGACATTAAAGTGCAGATGGTAAAAGACTGTAAGTAACGCATTTGGAACTTGGGACAACTTATCCTTCCAATGACGTGGAAAGCAATAAATAAGCGTTTTCTACATTATAAATCACCACCACTCTTTAGATTTGGTGAAGTGGGTGACTTTCAAGTAAAATCTACCTTAGAATTTGGTTAGTATCTCTCATTTTCCAGTTTTCATATATTTTTTATAGCTAATAATGAGCTGGAATGTGTAAGTATATCTTTACAAATATTTCAGATCTGCTCCGAATATGAATCTTTTGGATTATTAAATAGATAACTTTTAACAGCAAAGGTTATTTAGCACTTTTGTCACCACTATGCATAGAAACAAAGTTACATAAATTGTCCGTAACTTATAACACATGCTGACAGTACGAAACATGTTGCAGAAAATAAAATTATGATACTAAATTGAATACTGTGCAACAGAACATTCACCAAGGATGCAGTTTTCCAGGAAAAGAAAAGAAATCTTAAATTTCCAGCCAAATGTTGTCATCTACCCTATAATTTATTCCATGATTTCTTGAAGTGTAGAACAGCACAAAGCACTGCTGTTTAATATAAGTTTCTTGAAGAACATCATTTAAGGTTCAACTAAAACGTTTTTAAATTCTTTGATGGAAGACATCAGTAAAAGTCTTGTACTTGGCATCCAAGGAATAGGACAGGTAAACTAATATCTTGAATTCAAGAAATATCGAACATGTTCTACATAGAACTATTTTGACGAAAACGTTTCGGATTCAAAAGTTTGGATTACAGTCTCTGACGTCATTTTCATCGATTTGCTTGAACAACTAGTTCAAAATTTATTTGACCATTTTCCTGAAACCTTAAACTTCCTTCTTCAAGCGAACACGGAAATTGTGAAAAGACATGGTTCTTTCACTACCTTATGAATAAGTGTTCAATAATATAAACTTTGGAAGTATTGCTGAATCAGGAATATATCTAGGATAACTTTGGATGTATCTTTCTACTAATAAATGTTACGATGTTGCTATGCTTGCCTATTGAGCTGCGTAATAACAATCAGTCTATTATGCGGAATTGGGGAATTATTTTGTTATGATCTGACATTGGTTGATCACTGGGCTGGGAGGCTTTCCCAAAATAATGTTGTATTGGAATTTCATAAAAACTTAATAGTATCTGTAGGCAATATAGACTATGACAATGATAAGATATGCTAGTTCATTATACATTGTATACTAGACTCCGATGCTGCCAAACCTAATTCATGTTTAGTTAGCCCTCGATAGATTTCAGTAGACATAAATAATAAAAAAATACAATGTGATAACGATCACAAAGACAAACGAGTTTTCATCCGTTGTCGTTAAATGAAGACAAATTGTCCAATTTTCATTTACAATTTTCGCTAAAATTGAATGAAAATAAACTTGTTTTCAAATTCCAGTCTTCCAACATAACTTCTAATTTCCACTTTACTGTTAACTGTTAATGCGTCAAGGAATTTTCAACACGTTTGTTTCCCTTGTTTCTAAAATTATTTGTATTACAAAATCACAACCTTGCTCTTAGTATCACTAATTGGTTCATCTGTTATTGTGTGGTGCTTGAAACACTCCTTCCAGTTTTTTCAATACGATTGTAAACTTCGTTACCATAATAAATCAAGGACATGTTTTACATTATTTTAATGTATCTTTTGCACTTCTTGTATATGTCCCTCCTTTTTAATATTATGTGGTCTTCATTAAGTGGATACATTTTAATCATTAATTCTTATAAGTTTCAGATATTTTATCCCCGTATTACTGTTTCAACACATATATCCTCATTTCTGATATAATAGTTAGTGTCTGAATACCCATTTAGTTGAAACAATATTAGCGAAACGTTTAAACAATAAATCATACTGTTACAGCACGATGTTAGATACACAATTTTTAAATTTCGGACTATTTAATTCATATTTTTATATACACAACACATTTCAGCTACTTCCTGTAGCCACGAATCCAGCAAAATTAATATTAAAAAAAAAGAAAATCCTTGTAGAATAAATGGCAACTAGTTGTCATCTTGACGATAATGTTTCCAGAAATGGTACCGATACTAATATTAACGATGATTGTGATGATAAGTACATGGTTGCAAAGCTTGTACGGTGATTAGAAGCGCTTAACTAACAGAAACGTATAAATTGTGTGTATATATATAACGTATACAAAATTAAACATTTTATTCCGTTACTATTATTTGGAAGACGATTTGATAGTAAGAAGTAGGATTTCAATTGACAATGTGCATGTTTTAAAATAAAAGAAAGTCAATTAACAAACAAGTTATAACATCCATATTTTTTATTATGTACAATTACTACACACAAGATTGAAGAAAATCGTTGTTTATTCAACCCACATATCTTGGATTTCTCCTTTCCTCCTCTCTTGGTTCATCAAAGTATACTGAAACAAAGCAGAAGTGATTGATTAGATGAGATTTAACGGAAATAGTCCTATGATTCACACGATTAAGAATAGAACAGGTACTATAGTATCTAATCGAATCTATCATCTATATTAAGAGCAGGTTTATTGTTTGTTAACTAACACAGCATCATACACGTTGACTTCACACTGATAATGTCGATAAATATTCTTCCAATTTAACGTTGTATTAGAAAAAGGAACGTTTAAATTACACGTTGATAACACCGTTGAATCTCTTTAGTCCCGTATTCAAAGTTGTATAAACAAACGTTTAAGTAACATTTAATAGTTAATATATTAGCGTGTACGCTTAAAGCGTGACGGGTATTCAATGATGATATCAAAGTAAAGTTAAAGTTTGTTCCTTATATGTGTTACTGGGGTTTTCATATGTACATAAAATTTATTCTGCAAAAGTAAATTTTTATTTTAACTTTTCTTTGTGAAATCAATCATTTGACAACAGAGTAACAGTACAAATTGAAAATGTGATGATCACATTTTTCCCCTCTGTAGAATAAATAATATCTACTCAGAAGTTATTGATTCGATTTTCGTATAGCCTACAGGGTATAAATTATGCAGGGTTGTAACCAGCCGTTTTCAACTAGAGGGCACAGAATTTCGCAAAGAAGGTACAAAGTTCAATTTACGTTCATATTTTGCAACATCCTTACCCTCTCTCCCACTACAATTTTTATCCTTCACTATTGGATATTTAATTTTAAGTGACTTCCAAATACAAAAATTGAAATGGGATTATACTATCTTTACATGATCTTTGTTAAACTGAGGTTACGTAAACAGAGTTGCAAACTTCTCAATTCTTTCAACGTGATCTAACAAAATAAATAAAAATTTTCCAAGTTAGTTTAACGTTTATTACTAAACAAATTTAATATTTATTATTAATTTAATTATTATTATAAATATTATGTAGGAGGTGCAAAACATAAACTCGAATTACACTCTTTGAAAAGTAAAATCGTGCACTCAGAGCACCAACAGTGCGAATATTGCTTACATATTCACTAGAACAGTATATACAGGACAAAAGCAATGACAACATTACAAGTAACTTATTACAGTACGATAACAATTGCCAACTCTTTCGCCGTTTTTTAAAATGTCACCAAAGGAGATATATATTTCCAGCAACTTTGGATCTGATACTGAATACACGAACCTCACCGATCAAGTCGAACAAAAGAACACTGTTTCAAGTAACTACCGCGTCTTAGTCATTCTTCTTGACAGAATTAGTTGGAAAATTCCAAACTTCTAAACTATTACTAAATCATTTCCTAACATATATTACTGGTTATTCTATATCTAGACTTATTCCCATCAGATCGTAGTACAATTGTCACACTAAGATCTCGCAACCAAAATCTCGTAGGAACACAGCTTTCAGATTTTAGGCCAACTCAGAAAACTCACTCGCCTAGAGAACAAACCTCTGAAACATGCACCTCCACATCGAAGTCCATCCATTTTCTCTGTAGTTATTCGTAGAGTGGGTCCGATGATAACGAACAAACTAAAGACTGAGGGATAGGTAATCACCAATTAATTTGTTTCAAAACCAAGACAAGCACTCCAAGTTACATGATCTCAGTACTCACTAACCACCAACAGATAATCAACGACTTATTTGAAACAGGCACTTACATGCACAGAAAACGTTACTGACTTAAATCATCTCACTGTCTGCAAGTTCGTTGTGACGCTTCCAAGTCTACAATTCACATTCTACTTCTGTTTGTACTAATTACATATATGTGCCTACTGTACCGGAATAATATCGAAGATTCCAATAACTTCAACAATCTCCAGACTGTAACAACTGTGCAGAAAACACCCTGTTTTCGTTTGTAAATATAAAAGACATTCTGAACCAAACTCCATAAAATTGGACATGTACTCATCCTCATCCCTAAAACCAAACCTCCAATTGCGCCCATTACATCTATGTCGCAAGCCATGACAGTTACTTAATTCCTCATTTTCATCACGGTTGTACTACAAAATTTCTATATCTTCCAAGCCCAGACGTGCTAAAACACCATCAAATCGATACAAATAACATTGTTGATACAAATCTCTTAGCTAACTATTCTTATCCATTGAGTCATATCTATACCAACCCACTGGATACTGACATTTAAACTCAACATTGGCAGCTCATTTCTCACCATTTACTGTACCGCCAATCATTCTATTTTATAGCACAGTTCCTTCAGTATACTACCATGGCCTTGTCTGTTTAACATCAAGCCCAGAGTGGCTCCTTCGCGTAAAGACCATCATCCATTTGTCTGTCCTCAGTGTATGTGAAATGGTAGTGTATATCATGCTCATTTCCTCTCTTTGTCATTACTAATTACATGTCTTTCTCTAATGAATATAAAGAAAGTTTAAGATGTCAAAGATACCTAGAAATCATAAAATTAAAAGATAAAAATCTGTTGACAAATCTACCAGACCTACTCACCTTCCGAAAGCAGACCTTTTTCCGTCCTCATCTCACCCGTCTGACTGGTACTAGTCCTTTTAATGGGATAGCAACAATTTAAAAACATGTGTAGATTCTAGTGGAACAAGTGAAGAAAAGAAACTTTGAAATTCTAAAGCTCCTGCCATCTTTCAAATATAAAGAAAATATTGAATAACATACACATAAGGAATATGTAAAAAAAATACTTCCCAAACCTTACGGCTTACCTCTCTCATGTACTCTTAATGTGTTAGGAATCAAAGTGGAGCAGCAAAGTGAAGTAGCTTACGCAAGTTTCTACCTTCGAAACTTCAACGTGATTACAGGAGAGAATTTAGCAAGAGTAACAATTTAGTTCCAAATAGTCACTGTTATTCTTGAATGAAGAAAGATTATAAAAGTATGTACCTTGATAGTCAAGGGGGCCATATCTAAATCCATGCATTGGGTCAGGAATATTTACTCCTCCCATATTCTCAATCATCTGCATTGCAGGATTTTCTCTTAGAAAGTGCACGGGAGGCTCTCCTCGCATGAACTTCATGGCAGGATTTTCTCTCATGACGTGCATCGCTGGATTCTCTCTCAATAAACGCATTGGATCTCTAATAAGATTCATGGGTAGATTGTCTCGGATCAGTTGCATGGCTCGGTTATGTCGTATGAACGGCATTGATGTTGGAATACCTTCTACGAATCCTCCATGCGGGAATTGTGGATCTGGCAATTGAAGGGGAAATGGCATTGGTGGAGGGCCTGAAAAGAAAGAAAGAAAAATATCAAGTGATTGGCGTTCATGTTTCGTGGAGCCATGTAGCAGGCAGAAATTAAATAAGTAATATTTTCAGCATCCTAGGTGTTTGTAAGGTAATTATGTGGGTGTTATGTTAGAATAAGAGGCAAACGGCTATAGTTTCCAAACACACTTTCTGTGTGCTTATGCATATTATGAAAAAATCAATTTCAGACTAATTAACTAGACAACTCTATGGCTAATTCAAATTGCAAATTCATCGCTGCACCAAGAAATATCATTCATTAAATTCCTTTCGTGGATAAGATCAAGGCAGTTTGCATCACAAGCACCTATATCTCGATGATCACTTGTAATATCTTCGTCCCAACAATGTCTCGGTTTTTTCAACATCCTCTTTTCTTTCCTCCAATCAGAATGGAATATAATCTCCGTGTTTTTACCTCCTAGCAACATTGTCTGTCCATCTTAACAGTTGTGATTTCATCATTCTTACAATATCGGGTGAATCGTACACTTCGTGGAGTTCTTCATTATGTAGTCTCCTACATTTTCGGGTCGTCTCGTCCAGTTTCGGCCAGTATATCGTCCTTAAAAACCTTATTTTCAAACACTCGAAATTTGTTAATCTGCCAGGGTTGTACTACAGATATCGCAACCATATAGTATTACTAGCAGTATAAAGTTTTGCATGTTTTAGTTTCAACTTTCTTGATATTAATTACGAGGTAATGAACATCTGGATTGAATATAAACACGCGTTGCCTGTAGGTGAGAGACTTCTTGCTTGATTTCTTTTCTTCTTATTTCATGTGATCCCAAGTATTTTAACTTAGTTTTTTCTATGACCTCATTCTTAATTGCTTTATTTCTATTTTCTTTAACATCTGTATTTCGCCTACGAATCATAAGTTTGTTTTACTGTATTTTAATCTGTAGGTCTATCTTCTCGTCTACTTCTATTAGCACATCGGTGTTACTTTGTAGTGCATATATAACGTAATATATTAACTCTACATTATATCCGTAAACAAACAGCTGGTTCAGGGAATTCAATATTAGTTTCTTTCTTGTTCTCTTTATTTTCAGAATCTCAAATTATAATGCAAAATTGAAGACTAATATATATA
>JAGDQP010041535.1:0-16865 GCA_022664845.1 Lepisma saccharinum | reverse complement strand
TAGGCCCTGGGTTACGCCTTCCCGATTCCTTCCCTTCTCACCTATCCCGGCCATAGGCCCTGGGTTACGCCTTCCCGATTCCTTTCCCCTCCCCTATCTCGGCCAGAGCATTAGATACCTAAAAGCCATAAATAAAATTAAAATTTCAAATACATGAGTTTTCAGTGGAATATAAACAGAGGCGCAATTTCCTCCCTCTGAGTTTGAGAATATCAAAGCACTAGAACGTAAAAAGAACTTCTTCAAAAAGACAAGTTAAACCGACATAAAAACACATTGAAAAGTGAAAAAAGTAGCGGAGACCTGTCTAAAACGGTCCCCCGGGGTAAAGCGGACCCCTTTCTGTATCTTCCAAACTATAGTCCGACCGAAATGACTTGATAGCTGAGCCCCATTTATTTACATTGCTTTCAGCGATCAAGTCATTACGGTCGGACTATAGTTCTGCTCGCTGTCTATAGCAAACCGTAGTAAGACTGCCCAACCGTAGTGTCTGTTGGGCACCAGACAGTTGTATTGTAGCAGTTTCAGTGATCGGACTATAACAGCGGCTGAGATATTTCAGAAAATCACGTTTTGAAGGATCTTGATCTAAGGTAAGCCCTTTACTATACCTAAACATACTCGAATAGTATAGCTGATACGTATATGATTAAAGCTATTTTTGTTTTCACGGTAAGAGATCGAACATCAGATATGTGTAACAATTATGAGAGTGACAAATGGCAACATGCTATGCTGCAGTGTTTTGCTACAAAAAGTGTAAATGGGGCAAAACGGTTCCCCTCTGAAATGGGCTCATGACGCATAGCTTTACAGGACTTGAGGACGTTGATTGTGAGGCGTTCACATTTGACTTTTGTGTGTAACCGCGTCAAATGGGCAGTTTTCTTTTATTTATCTGTTCAATAGATGCTTTCGAAAGGTTCAAAGCTACAGTTGCATTGATAAAACACTATGAATGCTTGTTTATTTCTTTTCCATTTTTGTATAATCACTTTGGCAGATGTGATTAGCATTTGTGCACTCTGTTTGGCTACTGCATTAATGGTATGCTTATTGTATCAGTAATTTTGCAGTATAATTGATATAACTAAGGAGATATAATGGCTTTTTGTTATGGGACCGCTTTACCCATGCACCCGGGGTAAAGTGGTCATTTTGTACCTAGTTACAAAAACTATAATTTAAAAAACATCAAATATTGTTTGGTCTCTAATTTCACATAAAAGAGATGATAATATCTACACAACATGCCGACAAAATCATAACCCAGAAAGCAAAAAATTGTACGAGATATAGCCATACAATCCTTATGGTGACAACTTTACCCCGGTCTCCCCTACTACATTTTTATTTTTATTTCGATTTTTTGTAGGAGTTCAGAACCATACTTATAACTAAAACAACCACTTGTAACGTAACTCTGCAATGTAGCTTAGTGAGTTTTAACTGTCTGTTATAGCAATTAATTTGGCGCATTCATACAAAACATCGACAATGAGAAAAAGATTTTTAGAAGTGCTTTTATTTTTACTTATAGACTAATGGGTTTTTAAGTCGGGAGTTTATCTTCGTCTTCTGTGAAGAAGTTTGTATCTATATACTCGTTTCCTTTCATATCAGCACAGCTCAAGAATAATTCTGTATTACGTCTACATGCAGTTACAACTGAATCGCTAAGAAGCCCTATGCGGCGCCTGTCCAACATTGACTAAACTCTTTGCCCACCTAAGTTTTCAATGACGTCATGGGTAACATGTGAGCCAATTCAGCGTGTTAAATAATGTAATGTATTAGTGCGCATCATCGTATAGTATAAAATTCCTCGGCCCGCAGGGCCACTCAGGAGGAACTTCTAGCCCATTTGGGCTACTTTCGTCCTATGTAAATAAAATTTAGTTTGTCATTTTTGTGGGTTATTTTTTCTTTAACCTTGTATGGTTTCATGCATTAAATATATCTTTTGGATATTAGCCTCTAGAGGGTTACATCCTCTCTGTAGGCATGTGCGGTATAAACATGGCTGTGCAAAATGGTTAATAGATGGGCTAAGTGCGGCTCATACACGAAATATAACTAAAAAGTAATAACATAACATAATAAATGATATATAAATTAAACAGTTCAATATAGATTAACAAACTTGTCATAACATAGGATAATAGACAAAATATCTTACATCATATAAGTGTAGTTATTGCTGGTATGGAAAAATGAATGGAATGTGCTCATTGATTATGTTTCTTTGGAAGAATGCCGTGTGGTGGTGGTCTGGTGGTTTGTGTTGAATATATACACTAAGCAGTGCGTTGAGTGGTGTATGACAGTATTTATACGTTGAATCTTGCTCTAGATCGATAAAGACTGTAATAATAAATATCTTGTTATTGCGGTCTAGGCCCTTTTCTGTATCAGAACGGCGCATTTATGCTATGTGCTGTGTAAGCTTAGGAAAATTTATTTTTGTGTATAACTCATTATTAGGGTAAGGTAACAGTTTCCTATAGGCTAACCTTATGGCCTGTCTTAACATTATTTCAAGGATTTCGTAGAAATTAGTGGAAGCATCACACTAAGCGATATGTCCGAACGTAAGAATACTTCTCATGAAGGCTTTGTAGGTGTTGAGGATTAGCTTTGGGCTTAGTCCCCAGTTCTGTCCTGTTAACCTACGTAATAGGTCTAGCTGTAGTCTGTTATTGACCTTCCCCAGTAGCACACAAACGTAAAAAAATAAAACTTTATTTTTATATGGGCCAGTCTAGTAACTTTGCACTTCGACCCGTCACGATTCGCCTTTAGCTGTTTAAATCCACACCCATGCCCCTGCCGGGACTCGAACCCGAGACCTTCGAGCCGATGGCCTGCCGCCGCAGACCGCTCGGCCAAGCACACAAACGTGTTTAGAACGTTGATTTTTGGTTGATCTCGTTGAATAACTGTTATAGGTTGAAAAAAGTACGTTTAATTTTAAATCATATTTCAACAAAGACTTGATATTGTCGAAAAGATGTTAGTTCAAGGTTTATTCAATTATTATTTTCAACTATGGTATAGATTTCGTTTCATGGGATTCTTTCTAATTTAATTGTATAAAAATTGTAATTAAAAGCTAATTGAATGCCATTTACTATTATTTTGTCCTCTTTTGCATGTTGAAAATACGTTGAGTTTCAATCTATATTCCAACAAAAATTTGATTTCTTTGATAGGACGTAAATATGACGCGTTGTTAACTATTATATTGAACTGTGCTCTAGATTATCTTTCGAAGTTAATCGCACAAAAATTGTGCTTAAAAGCGAATAGAATAAAATTAACTATGTTTTTCGTGTTCTCATTTGCATGTTGAAAAGAGACTGAATTTTAAACTATATTTCAACGAACATTTAATTTCGTTAATAGGGCGTTAATGAGAGGTGTTTTTAACTATGACAGATTTCACTTTATATGCGTTTCTCTACTGCACCTTATCGAAAAATACCAATTTAATAATGCAGCGATGGTCAAAGTGTTAAAAAAGGACAAATACACATAACAAAGAAAGAAGGAAAGTATTCTTTATTCTTATTCTTACATAATGATGAAACGACACGCCTGGATTTGTGTAGAGTGCATTCTAGACTGTCTGTTATTACAGATACCGTAAAAGAGTATGACTTTCAAGGTGGATCTACGGATGAGGGAATAATGCGATGAGCTACCAACAACGAGCCCAGAATGTTCCGGCTTCGAACCCTGCAGCAGAGAGTTGAATAATTTACTGTTGGATAATTAATACTGTATATCATGAAAGTAACGGACAAAATGTAACTAAATGTGTATAACAATAGACAGCAACCAGGCTCTCTTTTGGTCCGTTTCTTCATCGTCTGCTTCTTGATTTCAACTTGTTTCTTCTCAACTATCATTTAATGTCGAACAAACCGTTGAACAGGTGGACATTTCGGTACATTTACAACGTTAAAATAACATTTAATCCACGTACTTCAACGTACGTATGCTACTGGGGTTGATTATGATTTGTTGTAAATGTGGTGTCCCCAGTAGTTTATTGTCATGTGTTATGCCGAGATATGTCACTGTTGTAGTTGGTTCAAGTTTATGGTTTCCCACTTTCACATTTAACATTCTTGGGGTTCTGTGGGATTTACTTCGGCACTTCGGTGGTATGATTACTAGCGTCTGTGTTTTGTCTTCGTTTATTTTCAGTTTGCATCTTTGACACCATTCTATGAAGTTCTTGAATGTTTCTTGTAAGTTAGCATTGATTTGTTGCATGGTTCTACTTGGTGCCAAAAATGTCGTATGGTCAGCGTACTGAAATAGATACATATTTGGTACTGATGTAGGTAAATCAGATGCATATAGTATATACAGGAGAAGTGAAAGAAAAGATCCTTGCGGTACTCCCGTGTGCGGAAATATTGGATGCGAAGTTGTGTTATTAATGCATACATAGGCAATGCGATTTAAAATAAATGAATATATTATTCTTAGTTAATTCAGATGGATTTTAGTTTGTACAATTTGTAGAACAGTCCATATTGCCAGATTTTATCAAATGCATTCTCTAGATCCGTTAGTACGAGTATTAAGCACGAAGGAAGTGACTTATTATAGCGATTTGTGATTATGGTCGTTAGCCGTAGCAGTTGATCGTTAACACAATACATTGCTCTGAAACCCGTTTGGTGCATTAGTAGAATTTCTTCTTTACTTAAAAATGGGTGTATCGTATCCGTTGGACTAGTATTTTCTCAAATAATTTACCTAGGGTGGCAGTTAATTGTGTAGGTCGATACGATTTTACTGAGTCGAGTGTTTTGTTTGGTTTTAGAAACATGAGACTTTCTATTCAGTTGGGTAAAATCCTGCGCGTTATATGAACGTGTAAATGGCTACTAAGAGAATAAATAGATTTATTGGACATTCTTGTATCAGTTTGTATATTTGATCAAACCTTGGAGCAGTGATGCATTTCTTTCATAGTGTTTTCTGAATTTCTACGTATGTTATAGTCCGTGTGAGATTATTATTTTCCTCTATATGGTGGTTTACAGATGGCTGAAGTATGCTATCTATTACACGTAGTTCGAGGAATGTGAACTATTTCTATTTTGTTGCAGATCTGGTGTAAAGACAGTTTGCAGATGGGATGCACATGCATCAGTTTTCTCTTGGTCAGTATGTAGTGTCTGTCCGTTATAGAATAGTGGATTCGTAGAAGTGGATTTCTGTCCTGTTAAGAGACTCTTCCAGCATTTCGTTGGATATTTTTTCTTGATTGAGCTCATTGCATGTGTTATGCCATGTGAGTCTTTGTGAGCTCTTATATAATTGTACACTGCTCTTTGCCATTTCCGTGCTTGCAGTATTCGCGAAATTATCGTCTGAATTCGTACTAACGTTAAATATTGTGGAGGTGATAATGGCTGGTATGTTTTACATCTAGTAGTTGGTATGCTATTATCCCCACTGCTCTTGATGGCGTTGATTATGCTGCTGATAGAGTTGTTGAGGTTGGTCTCGTTCGTAGGTGGTTGAATATGTTGTAAGTTGTCATTTATTTGATTACGGTACTGCGTCCAGTTGGCTTTGTAGTACAATGTGATGGAACGTGTCGTTGGTTGCTGAGTCTCGATCATCACAGATTGTTACATTAACTGGAAGATGATCGCTTCTAATGTCATCGATAAGATAAAATGAATTTTATGGGCGGTAACAGCACTAATGTCATCGAGTACTGTACTAATGTCATCGAGTAATGCCGTGAGAACACAAATATTTTGATTAAAATGGTAAAATAAAGAGAAAGTGAAATAGAAATATAACATCTTTAAGAACGTTATTTATTAATACAAGAAGAACAGTACATTGTGACTGACAAATTGGAACTTAAAATTATTGAGTCAATAGTTCATTTTTTGTCACTAAATGCCTTGTTATTTTGGAATTTAGTCCGGCACGAGACTTGAAGCCCGAACTTCCCGGAAACATCACAGTTAGTATATTAGTTTGGGTTAATTTTATGGCATGGGAGTCCCATAATGTGCATAAATACTAATTTTGCATCCCTTTTAGCGAGGCCAATTGCTGTGTAAGTTCCTGTTCTCGGCGGTTTCTAGCTTCTTTCTTGTTAGTGGTTCTTGGTTCAGAGTCCTGGCGTGTGAAGTCATACCTCTGGGGCCTGTACTTTATGTTTCTTTGTTTTCTGGTTGGATAGTGTCTACACGTCTCTTGTGCTCGACAGCACCAATGTGAATGTACTCTGATGTTTATTAATATTATTAATGGCATTTTTGTTATTATATGAGTATTCACAGTTAGTACTTTGTTTGTCGTTGAATTGTTGTTAACGTCTAAAGCCAGTCAGTCGACTTTTAAGAACTGGACCTACAGATTTTTGGTAAAATATGTTCCAAACCTTCGTTTCATGGACCTCTACGAAGATTGAGCCTGTGACCTTGAGTATAGCTAAGAGCGGGATTTTCAACCGGCTACTTTCATGTTATTTTCGGTACATGGTTTTTGTTCGTGTATGAACATTTTGGGCTTAAGTGTGTAGAAGATGAGTAGTTTGGTCTGCCTATTCGTTTTTATATCTTTTAGAAGAGGTTACAAGAACTGGGTTTTCATTGGTCTGCTTCAGGACATACAGAAGTTCGATCCGCATGCATGTGTCCAATTTTGAATCATCCCCCCTGCTCACAGAATGGACCGAACCAAGTGGTTAAAAGCATAGGAGTAAGCCAGAAGCATCTAGTAGTGAGTCACTATCACTAGTGTGTGTTGTGTGCATCATGGCTCCAAAGCTCTACCGGTTATGGGAGGGCACTTCGCCACGCCAAACATTCGGTGTCTAGAATTCAAAAACAGTGCAAGGAACATGAAAGCGCATTGGGCTCGACGACTATCAAAAACATAATTAATCGGCATAAAAACCAAGAGTTACCAGTGATTCAATCACCAACGAAGGAGACTAGGAAGCAAGCGTGCACTGGAATGACGCCGTCTGTGTCTCATAGGTTGTATGCAATGGTCCTCCGCAACGTGTGATGGCCATACTACTCCACGCGGTAAAGTCAACAGTGAATCGCAACCTACGTGAGAAGTTGAACCTCAGTAAGGTCTTTAAAAGTCGTGGACATTATCTAAGTGCGGTCCATTGGTGTGAGACAAATACCAATAGCAGGCGCCTCTGCGAACGCCATTTATCCGGGGGAAAGTGGAAGTATGTGGCCACACTAAATGAGGCATGGGTGTATTTATCAGACAGTGGCAAAATTCGAGCCATCACTTACACTTCAAGCGATTCAAAATCCCGTCTTGAGTTCATCCGTCATACAAAGCAACTTTCTCGAAGGGATTCATGGTTATTGCGGGATACCGTTATCAAGGCAAGTTAACTATTCGTAAGGTCCCTAAAACTGTAAAATCAATTCTGCCTTCTTTCAGCAACATATCCTGGCCCCAATTTATACAGACAACTTGCCCCATTTGTATGGAAATGACATCAATCAAGTCTCTGTGCATCTGGATAAGGCTTCATCAAATACGTCTGTCCTACCTACAACTTTCTGCAACAGATGGCGCAAGACGCAATGCATTCAGGCTATTCCATTTCACAATATACCGATAAAGTTACCCGATGCCAGTATTATGGATTTCTGCGGATTTGGCCTACTGAAAAGGGCAGTTTCACCTCGTCGTGTCACCACTCTTCGGGGCCTATGGAAAGTAGGTAAAGCGGAGTGGCAGAGTATTCGACTTTCTGTACTTCGTCGTAGCCTTCTACAGTGGAATCTATGGTGCAGGACTATTGCCAAGACACATGGTGATCACATGGCCAACCAATGGTGGTCCCCTGGATTTTAGTTTAGTAGGTGCTAATTCAAAATTGGACACATGTACGCGGATCGACTTTCTGTACTTACTGAAATGTGTGATTCCAAGGTTTTGAAAATGAATGTGTACTATTTTGGTAAACATTTCTAAGCGGCCGATATATTGTCTCCAGTGTATTGCTTTGCTAACTGGGTCTCTTTAACTGTTTTGCTACTGCTCATTATTGCCCTGAATAATATATTGGATTGGATCATCTGATATTTTTGCTTGGTGCGCAAATGTTCTGTTGAGAATATCTAGCTTTTGCTTTCTGTAATATAGTAAATTTGTTTTATTCTTGGTTTGGGTTTGTTTCGGTGTCTTGTTAATTTTTTACACACTTGTTACGTTTCAGTGTGTAGTACGAAGCAGCGTAAACCACAGCAGTGTGCTTTCTCAGAATGTGTTTTTGAGAATTATTGTAATATGAGCGTTAGTAAGCCTCTTTTTGTGTTTTCTTTCCTGGACATTTCTGAGTCGTTTGGCTCGGGATATGGCCGTGTTTGGTTTGTAGAATTGCCAGAGGATAGGGCCACTTGCGTCATCTAAGCCCTATATAGAGGCCTTGTTTATTTTTAGTAATAGCTATTCGTTTTGTTTGGAGTATCGTCATTTTGTGCTAAGTATTGCAAGTAGTAATTTTTTTTATCAATATTGGCAGTGTACTGCCTAGGCAGTAGGTCCTTTCGGGGGTATATATATATATATGAGCCTACTGCGTAGCCGAGTCGGTAGCGCGCTCGACTTCAATGCGAGCGGTCCCGGGTTCGATTCCCGGTGGGGGCTCAAAATTTCGGTGTTGACCCAGTATCGTGAGGACAATTGGAGAGCTGCTGTGGCGATCGCACGTGGGAGCAGTAGACCAAATCCTTCCTCCGGAAGAGGCTTTATCCAGTAGTGGTTTGAATATGGCTGTGAATTATATATATTGGTGGACAGTCTTTGTTTTACATCTCAGGGCGCCCAGGGCCTATATGTTGTGCGTGTCAGACATACCAAGTAAGTCAGATTAGATCTTTTTCTTTATATTAATTTGTAATGTAATTTTAAGTTCTAGCTTGCGGCGATGAACTTGCGAGTTCCATAAGCCATAGAGTTAGATAGTTAGATAGTTAGCTTTTATTTAGGTTTGAGCAGGGTTGTACCAAATACTAATCAAAAGTATCTGAAACAGATACACGATACTTACGCAAAATTATCTTTTCCGATATTATGATACTGAAGAGAAAAAGTATCTCGATAAACATACCGATACAACTCAAAAGTATCTAGATACTTAAACGATAGCATGAAGTAGAATATGCAAGGGCGTGTACAATATCTTCATTTCAGTATTCCGTATTTTAAATTACCTTCTTGGTTCAAATCAATTTTTAAACTTTGCAAGATGCGTTAAAATTAAATTTTAAAATGCTTTCTAAATATTAAATGATTAGATAGAGGTGCAGTTATGTAATCAGGTACGTTCAAATATTTTTGAAATTGAGAAGTATTTGTTTCTCTAAAACTAGAGTCTCCAACCCTTTTTGGTCAGCGGAACAAATTGGCTAGTCTGTATAATATTAAAGGACCAAATTACTTCTTGTGTTTCAAATTATGTTGTTTTAGATACAATGTACAAAAATGAACTGATTTTTTATTCATTTCTGAGTCAGTCAAAATCGCGAAGCGGATCGCTTCCGACCTGCGGGTCGTAGGTTTGAGATCCCAGCTCTTGAAACACTGTCCCTCTTGCGTCCCCTATTACAATGCAACACTTCTCTTGCTTTACTGAAGAGTCTCTCCACTGATGCAATCGGGGTGCTATATTTAATAAATAGCTCCTCCAAAAGAAAAACGAATAATGCATAAGTTACATTCTCCCATGCTGAAAAACTTGTTCAACATATTTATTTCAAATGTAATGTGAGGCTCGAGGTCCGGTCCTTTCGTTCAGACGAGCCTGCTGGATGCTTTCTTTTTATTGAAAAGATATTTATTTCCCTCTTTCATCTTGTAGTTCTATAAGTACCAATACCTTGTGATTCGGTTTTGTTCTAGCCAGGAACGTAGTCAGATTTTTTTCGGGGGGACAACTAAGATGAAAACCATTTCGGAAAACAATCGGAAAAACATCCTGATATCAGTGTAAGTCTACCTGCACATAAATTACATCCGTTCTTTCTCCAACAAAAAAAAATAAGATGACAAACACGACATGAGCTCTACGTTCTACTTTTATTTACTCTTGCTTCACAGCCCACCGGCCTGCTGGTTATAGCTGGGAATGACACAACTGAAACCATTAAAAATCAATTTATTACTTATTGATAATTATACTCACAGTGACAGCTCTTTATTCCTGTAAGTACTTGTAGCTCAATTTAGCCATAACATCGATCACCTTGTCAACATCAGGCGATAAGTGGGAATGAATTGATAAAAGTGTAAGTCATGTAAGCCGCTCACCACCAATCTTGTTTCGGAGATATTATTTGATTCTTTTCAATGAAGAAGAGGATCTCTCCACCGACGCTCTTGAAACGGGCAAGCAAGCGAAGATTCGGAGGAGCTTGCTGATTGACGGTAGAAAGGCTAGATCATATGTATCCAATGCATGCATGATATCGAGAGGTTTGTTTGGTTCTGCACGCCATGTTTCACACCGCAGGCTGCACTTAGCTTTGATGATAGATTAAACAAAAGTGACCCAATAGGACTCAATTTTTGCAAGATCTTTCAGCTTTCTTTCGTCGGCATTTTTTCGGAAAGAGAATCTGTAGAGAAGATAATATCTCCCTCTTGTCGGAAAATCTTCTTTGAGGCGCTAAATCAGCGACTCGAAGGTTCTGTGTTCAATTCCTGGCTGGGGCATGAATGTTTGTTTGTGGATTTTAGAGACTTAACAGCTAATGGACCCGAGACGGGTCGATTTCATTAGTTACTAAAATGGCCCAAAACTAAAAAAAAATCCAATAATTCGGAAATCTTTCTCTAAATCAACGAGGTAAATCATCCAAGCACGGTAAAAATATTGATCTTCTAAAATACTCTCCCGGACAGTTGCTTGGTGGATTTGATCTTTTCGTTTGTTCGCCAATCACTCGAGGTGCCTGGATTTCACTTCCGAAGACATCCTTTGCTAATTTGGAACAAAATTTGAAAATATAACCGAACTGTGACTCAATATTTCTCGCGCATTTTTTAGCTTTCTTGTTAGTTGTTCAACATATTGAGCAACAGATGTCAAATCATTGTTCGGACTTTGAAGTTAGACCTACAGTGAGAGAGTGAATCTAAAGATCAACTCACACGTTTTGATCGATAAAAAAACACAACCTTTTTCCATGTCAGCCAAGAGTGTCGACGCAGTTTTTGCCATAGTTCGGTGGGTAATAGATGAAGTCTTTCAAGTCACAACTATTGGTTCGACCAACTCACAGAACACAACACTGATTCGTGGCGCTGTATAAATCTTGTCTCGCACATGCTCACTAGCCGTTTTTTCTTGCTGTCCGGTGTAAGTTTTTCAACATTTACTTTCAGTTTTTCCCTTGCTAAAGTATTGTTGCTAAAGAGATTACACCTCCTTCACAACACCGATGGTGTTTCTCACGCCAGGAACTGATAAAGAATGGGAAAACACCAAGTTCAGAAAATGAGAGGCACAATGCACATAGGTAGCTTTTGGAAATTGCTCCTTTATTCTTGCTTCTTGCGCACTACTAATTTTCCCTCCCATGTTGGTAGCTCCATCATATCCCTGTCCAGCGAGATGGTGCAGACTTAATGTCAAGTATTTGCACTTGCTCAAAATTGTCTCAATGATAGCTTCAGCCCTCAAATCATACAGTTGACAGAAACCCACCGTCTCTTCCTTTTACTAGTCTGCCTCACTGTTAGCGGATGTAAGATTTCTGCCTCTAGCCGGACTTGAATCCGGATCGTTTAGTAGTGTTCACCTCAAGACAATGAGCTCAATATGATATATCCATAGTATAGAAGGCTGCTTTAATCGGCTATTTACTCTTGTTATTGAGAATTTTTGTCACATTGCCGATCACCACTGTCCCTAACGAATGATTTTTATTTCTGTTCTAAAAAGACTGTAAAAACTACCTTCGGTCATGAATTTCCGATGATCGACTCACCTCGCTGATGACTTGGCTGTGGAGTGGAAAGAGCTTAAGAAAATTTATATTGATGATCTTGTTAATAATTGCTAAAATGAACCCCTTTGATATATTAGAGCTTTTCATCTACTGTAAATAACACCTTGCACAAAGTTAACAATTAAAATTTCCTTATATTTCATGTCAGATATGAATATTACTTGTTTTTAGCTATATCATATTAACAGCGAGGAGATGCATGTGAATTACGTTTGTGTAGAGTGTGAAGTAAACATTACGTTTTAAATTGGTGGAATGCGCCGTGCGATATATCATATAAGGTATTTCCTAAATTGTCTTACATCCCTTCCGCAACCCAAAACTGAAATGACGTCATTGAATAAAATGTAATTCAACATACTGTAAACGTTCACGTTTTTTTTTCAGAAGATGTAATTGAAAGTTTAATTAATCTACTTTTTATTTCACCAGAAAGTGCAATGCGTTAAGGATTTATCATCTGTTGCGAAGTTTAACTGTCACTCTTACTGTAAAAGTGTAGATAAACTCCACAACCTTGGTAGTCAGCTCATTTCATTGATGTAAATTAAGCTTGTTTTACTTTTATCATATCTCTCAGAAGAATTATTGATTCCTTAAGTCATAAGAACTAGATTTTTTATAGAAATGGGTTTCGCGACTAGTCTCGGGTTGCTAATTAGAGTCACTCGTTTCGGAAATCCAAAAGACCTAATTTAAAAAAAATCAAATTCGTTTCGCAAATGGTTGGTTTACTCGCTGCTTCCTGGCATCCTGGTCAAGCTGAGCCGGAAGTAGAAGAAATGTGCAGACTATTGATTGGCACGTAACTGTACACTTCATAATTGCCTTATCGCGTTAGTATTTATCGCATGTAATATTGTACCTGGTTAACTGAATTGTCAGTGTAGGTAGATGTGAATTGACAAGAATGGTAAATTTTACACTAACTGACTAAATAGTAGGTGCTAGTAAACAACGAATTTAATGTGTACTGCTGTGGTGAGGAACCAATACGTAGGAATCTTGTTTAAATCTTCATCAATGAACACACATTACAACGCAATTCTATTCACATTTTTAAATCAACTTCTCTACAAAATTGAATCATCGCGGTAGAGCAAAAAATTGGAAAGATCTACTTCCTTTTGGAGCCAAAACAAAACGAACAACGAAAGTAATGATGATACAAACCGAAAGAAGAAATCTTATAAAACAGAACATTAAAAGTCATAGTCTTTGTTACCGCAGTGGCGATAACTGTAATTATGTTGTGAAACAAAAGAAAAAAACTTGTAACTAAGTTGTCATCGCATATTTTTGTATGCGAACAGTTTCATAAATTCATGTGTATAAATCAAATGTGGCAAAAACTACTCTGTATCTGTGAACAATCTTTTCCACGAGACTTTCCAGCACAACAGGAATTACAGGTGACAAAAGAAGTCAACTTTATCCCGATACAACGACAATCATTGTGTTTCTGAACAGAAACCTTTAACATTCCTTTCAAAATCGTATAAAAATGGGTTGGTTTCTTCAATGCAGTCTAGCATGATGATATAGTTAGTTTTATTTCCTTTGGGAACATTTATTAGAAAAAATTGTGATTTATTCCAGTTAGTGCCTTGATGGGTTGCTCGGTGAAGCATCTTGAAGGTTGATTTCCAAAATAACGCTGCTGACTGTATTTATAAAGCACTATGTTAATATTTTTCATTTTATCATCACGTCTTATGAATATTTCTATCTTTTTCTTTTCCAGTGCCTGCAAGATTTGCTGTTTCAACGAGAAATGTCACCGTTACAAGGGGAGAAATAGCAACGTTGGAATGTGAGGCTGAAGGTGATAAACCAATTACAATTATTTGGTACAGAGAGGGCCACAGATTTGATCCAACACGCCACCCAAGGATCAGTCTGAAGGAAGAGAATGTTGAACAAGGACTAAGGTCTCGACTGATTCTCAGACACGTCCATCGTAATGATTCGACCATATTCGGGTGCGTAGCCACGAATGGGTATGGAAGTGACCGAACAGAGTTGCGCCTCTTAATGCAAGAATCACCAGAATCACCCCAAAATGTGCGCGTAACTCACTATTCCAGTCGAACTGTCAATCTTACTTGGGACCCACCTTACGATGGAAACAGTCCAATCACTGCCTACGTTATAGAATATAAAAATGTATCAGGTAATTTTTATGTAATTTGAAGATTAGCATTTCAATTAATTTATATATCAGTTTTATTTTGTTCTTTGTGTTGTGTTTGTATATTTATAGTGTTTCACTAATCTTCATTAAGAATTTAACGAATCATTAGTTATCGAATTTAATGAATTTTTAAGTTCTTATTACCCAGTGATTCCATAAATTCTTAACGAAGATTGGTAAAGCCCACAGTTTGTGTCTAAGTATTGCAGTAGTTATGATTTCTGGAAAATACTAAATAGAATTTCGGGAAATCAGTATCCTCTTTTCTAGTAGACAAGTGAACTGAATTTTTTTCATATTTTTACAGAATAGTTATGTAGTTTTTCAAACGTTGTCATTTGACAAAAAGATTTGAAAGCAATTTTTGAATTTTGAATTTATAGGCTTTAGTCATCTATGCCTTAGTCCAGGATAGTGCAAGGATGCGGGAAGAAATCGGACAGGGCTTGAGTTGAAGATGCCATTACTGCATTTGCCTGGTGTGACTGAGAAACCCCTCAAAGTGATAGTGTAGCTATCTGGATTATTGCGTTCTTTGGATCTGTATTGTACTCCAATCTTGTAAACATCCGTGTTCGACAGCAGTGGTTCCCCCAAAAAAATTCTATGGGCATACAAAAAGTTTCAAAAACGATTCGCGTTCAATACATTCATACACACACACAAGCATGTCGTATAGTCAAAACGTACTAAATACTATATGTAGTGAAAGTTCAGATCGAAAGAAGGTACTGTAATTCGGGGTGATGTGATACATCAGGGTAAAGTGATACAGGAACACATGTGCACATAGATATTTCTGCACCACTCGCACGGACGTTATGCTGGTAGCTCTGTATATAGCTGTGTTCGTCAGCTGTTAGTTAGCTGTTCCTTCCTGTCACTTTGACGTACTAAGAAGGATCTGGATTGTTGCTATTTTTATCGTCGTGCTTTTGTACGTCTGGAAATCTCTAGGAACTAAAGTATTGAGGAAGTGACAAGACAAGTGGCAGTCATCGTGCTGATAAGCTATAATGCGACGCAAGATGTTATTGTTTTATGTTGATATCTGTGTCTATGTTTGCGAATCCGGCTACGAAGTAATCGTACTTTTATCCACTTGAACAGGTGCAGTGATACACTGTCTTCTTTTCCCCCATTATGCATGTTGAGCTATGAAACCGTTATACTCATAGTTACAGGGTACCGGTAACGGTGAAATATGCCTACGAAGTACTAAACACCCCTGGGTCAAAGCCATATGTGCATATCAATGAAGAACTTCTGGAAAAAGCAGCACAAAGACTGAAGGATGAGAATGTATCGTACAAGGAAGTAGGGGAAAAGAAACTCTAACACAGTTAACATTAAATAATGAGAGAGAAGATATCCTGAAAACTAAGTCTAGCCCGATCTAGGTAGAGCGTTGGTTAGTCATTAAAGTCCTACATATTAAGGTTATAGGAGACTCCGTCAGTAGAAAGCGAGACACTTTGTGTGTGTCCATTGAAATACGGCCTCTATTGTTCGCAAAACGACCATGTTCACCTGTCATGTAGGATTATTGTACACAATGGAGAGATTAATGATGTGAGGATGATAAATGATCCTACGTGACGTTTTAATCGGCTTATCTCGTCACTTTTGACAGGTGCTGTCAGTTTGACATGAACAAAGCGGTGCCGCTACAATGGTGGGTGACGATATACTAGGGCATAGAAGACTTTACAATGTTTTGTTGAACAACGGAATTTTGCCATCTTTCTTCTACTTGGTTTAATGCCTTCTATTCATTGGGAAATGCTACTTGGTCGTACGTGAAGGTGGAATCGGCTTATCTGCTCACTTGCGCCAAGGCAGTCAGTTGACCACGACGAAAGGCAGATGAAGAGAGATTGCGATAGGTTTTGTAAAGATTAATGTCACAAAAGGTTCGTTAGATGCTAGCATTGGTTGATGGATGATGTCCATGTACCTGTAAGACATGAATATAACTAGACGTGACCTTAGAATGAGACGAATACTTTAATATCAGACGTTGAGAATGACGAATGGTTTATTGGATGTGGTATCTGGACAAAGCGGTGTTAGGAAGGCAGTTGTGTTTGAAAAGGACATGAGCTTCAATGACAAGATTAAGGTCTCAGAGGAGAATTAATGTTTCGGATGAAATATGACAATGCGAACGACTTATGGTTTAGGAAAGGATGTAAGAATGGGTTTTAATTTAACTGAGCGCTTTGAATTTCTATAGAATGATAGAACGATTGTCAGCGGGGCAAGTGACAAGGCTTGACGGATGAAGCATGTACGTATGATTTTGACTTGTTATAGAACTAGGCATGAAAAGGTGGATAATAATGATTTGAAAGAACGCTTTGAAACTTTGCTTGAACAATGGTAGAAGGAGAAGGCGAGCCCAATTTGTGCGTGCCTTTTGAAATAGAGAAATGGATAATCCTTTAAAAGACGATGTCTACCTGAGATGTAAGAATATTCTACACAATGTGAGGATTTATGATGTGGGACTAATAAATGATTCTGCGTGACGGTTGAATGGGCTAAGCTTGTGACTTTTAACAGTAGCTGTCAGCAGTATTGTTAAGAGTTGTATGATGGATGACACAGTTGAAGATGCGTAACAATAC
>JAGDQP010041533.1:0-10056 GCA_022664845.1 Lepisma saccharinum | reverse complement strand
TGCTTTGCTCAGCCATTATTTTATTTTACCTGTGGTATATAAAAGCAAAGCTTTCGTATGGAGAATATCATAGATAAATTTGTGCTGTAGTGAAATACAGCGTGTGGTGCTTTTGAACCATCCGTGTGCGCTACGAACTGTAAGTTTCCACTAATATTGTAAGAACTATATTGCTCTATATATTTTTGAACGCGGTGACAGTGAAGCACGAGTCAAAAGGACATCACTGACAACTTTTGGTGATAGTGATACTAAGAACATCACGTACTATGAGTAGTACACAAATCTAGACAGTGGTAATCGTTTTCACCTATAGGCAGATGCGTATAGAAATGACCGTCCTCTTTATACCATCAGGAATACTTGTAAAATGAAAGGATTGGTGCCGCATACATTGTACCAGTTGCAGCTTCCTTTCAACCTTATTTTAATAACGCAACTGAAACAGCACGCAGAATATCCTCTGCCACCCTACCTTTTGTATTTCTGCCTTCGTTTCCAATATTTCAATACGATTTCTTATTAATTGAGAGTACAAAACGAAAACAAATTTAAGTTATTCAAAGAATAGGAACATATTCTGTACTCGAAACTTATAGAGACAAACTTTAATAAATGAAATAACAGAGTAAATAATCAATCAAATATATGATTGTCTTTTTGGTAAGTTACGAATATAGTAGGTGCTCTCTTAACGGAACCACAACCTTAGCCGGATAACGAGACGAACGGTTAAACCGAATTATATGGAATACAGTAAACATCACGTCAAAAGATGAGCAGAAAAAGTCACAGAAATACACATATCACATATATCACTGTATTTTTTAAACGAAACAATTGAAAATTGCATTGTTAAAAATACAAATTTCAAGAAGGAAAATAATATAATCTAGAGATCAGTAATTTTTTTCCTCGGCTGAGTGGCCGTATTAACCGCCAGGCGATTGAACCGATCACGTTTAAGAGGGCGCCTAGTGTAATTAAAAATACAGCTCATTTGTAATACCATTCAGTGCAGTAATATATAAGTGTGAATAATATTTATTCTTCTATGAAAAAGTACAATGTCCTCAAATTAGTGTTGATAAGATTAAGTAAATCCTCTCAGATTTCATTTACTTCCCTTCCTCGTGACGTGCTATTAACATATGGCACTCTTAAAGACTATTTCAAATGTGAACGAACACAAGATACTTTTCTGTTTAAATTTACAAAACTTCTGTTTCTCTTCCAAAGCAACTCCACCAAAGCCAGGTTCTTGTCCTAAAGTAAGACCTGGTCAAGTTGGTGCATGTGTCGATTTGTGCAACGACGACAAGGATTGTCCAGGAGAACATAAATGCTGTAGCAATGGTTGTGGTCATTCATGTCAAAAACCGTCAACAGGTGAGTAACAATAACTTTATAAATTCCATAGTTTACATTACTCTTAAAGTCTATTGGTACTTAACTTATGTAAGTTAGTAATATTTCCACTTTCCGCTAAAGATGAAAGGACAATGTTATTCTATAACTAAAGAGGCGAAAGTGAAACAGTTACGAAAACGACACAAATAGTTGTATTACACAGATACGGATAAATCATGACCTATCCGGAGCTTCAAGAAGTTTTCGACTTTCCATTGTTGATAAATGTAGCACCGGAACAGTTAAAGGACAAGCCATACGTTACTCTGAGTGAGCTAACAGCTGTCGTAAATAACTCTCACACCACAATATATTATCATGATATCAACGGAAATGCCTACAAAATCAGAAAATGTACGACCCCCATACATTGTCCGAGCAGAAACTTCTGTGATACATTACCTTAAGAGAGTAACAGAAAATGTACACGTTTGGTTGAAAGATTCTACGACATCCACCATATTCAGTCGATAATACTCCATCCAATTTCTACTCAGTTCAAACTCTGTCTTATTTGTTACTTGGAAAATCTTGCCAAATTACAAGGGTGCGTAAATGACTTGATCGCTTCACACCTACAAAAGTTCTACTACAATATCTACAGCCTTCAACAATGATATGAGAATATAATCAATACCAATACGGAGTATGTAGATGAATATGTGGAGTATTGTTGTGTACAATTTCGTCTTTCTCTAACTTTTCTATTTTTTCAGAAACTTTCTTTACAGTCGGTAGACGTTTTGAGAAAACAAAACCGTTTGAACGAAACGGAACAAATTCTTCAAGAATACAGAAATACTGTTTTAAATGTATTGCCTACATAGGAATGTACGTTTCTGAAACCAATTATAAGTCTCACATGGCTCCTAGTGTAGTGAAAATGAAGAAATAAGTAAAATTGTAGTATCTTAGGATCCAGTGATTGAAAGAGCCGGTTTAAGTCGAAATCACTTTCTTCACTTCTCTGCACCTCGTCCTGAGAACTGACTAATAGTCTGTAGAGCGGGAATATTAATCTCGTTTTTAATTATCAATGTTATTTGTAATGAAGTCTCATGCAATGCCAAATAACAATGATGGAAATGACAAATATGAATGCGTGTTGATGCATTTAGCGTTCGAAAATCAAGAACGTGACGAACACATGTAGTACTAATTCCAACGGAAATGTTAACTTCACAAAATGGCTTTCAGACTCTTGCACAGAAGTTCAGACCGTAAATATATTGTTCTTAGTAGTCAAATATTATCTAATAATTAAAAAATATCCAAGGCTGTTACTACCCTTATCTATGACTGGAACTCGACGTTTGCTTCCAAGTGTCCTACCCATTAGACTACGTGCATTGTCTTTGTATATGGAGCATTCGTTGCCACCTCAGCTGATCCAGACTCTGACTGTTGATGTTGAAGGTGAAGACACTTCGCCAGAAGTACAAATTTTATCATTGATGTAATCGCACTTGAAAAACGGTTCAAAAGCATTTAATGTTAATACACTTTTACAGAAAGACTTTGTCTATTGCAACTATTGAAACATAACAGATCAAGTGGCTGCTTCGTCTCTGTCAGACATTGTCTGCGGCTTTGTCAGGATGTAGGACTCTCTGCCACACTGCAGTTACTGCTTGGGTCAGAGGAATGTTACACAGATTGTGGTAAATCTAGAGGTAGTATGCCATGAGATAAGCCAGAAGGTTCAAGTTCGAGCTACGATTATCAATTTAGTTTGTGCGTTTTTCAAAATTACATAATATCTTTGTTTAATGCAAACTAATATTTAATAGTTGTTAATCACTAAAATTTCCAAAGAGTTTCAAAAGCTATATACTACAGAAGGAATCTAAGTTTAGGTGTGATGGTTTACTCATTAAGTCAGTTAAATTCATGTCGTAGTTACAGACTCCGTTCTACATTAATTCCTAACTTAGCAAAATTATGCGATTTCGCTGCTGCAAAGCACAATATAATGAATATGATACACATAAACTTCCTTCAAATTTGTAAGATGACTTCAAAGTCATTCCAGTTACTAAGCAAACATACCATCGGCATTATTTTCGAATTCCCTGTCGTCTATTGCAGGAATCTTGCCGATAGACTTAAATGAGTATCCTACTATGAAAACTATCAATTCTAAACTGTTGATTCTTTCATCACATCGAACTAATTTGTTTTATTTATGTATCATTTGAAGTTAATGAATAATTTTGGATCGATCTATATGTAGTGTAACATGTGAGATATAGTTATATCCCTATGGACACACTTGTTTCACTAAGAAATCACGTTTTCTATTTACAGAAAGTGAAATATTCTGTGGAGATCCTTGCTTCAGTTCTCCTTGTGCACCTGGGGAGACGTGCAGTAACTACTTCGTTCAGTGCAATAAGGAGCCTTGTTGTCCAATCGCACGTTGCACCAGGAAAGGGGAAGTTGTTAGAGGTAAGTAAGTGCATTTAGACTATGCCCTTAGACGATTGAAAACTATAACCTTGTTAGTCAAAGGTATCGAATACCTTCGAAAACACGAGCTTCTCCTTTCCGGTCAGAACATGTGAAAATTCTTATCCAGCCTGTATGTAAATGTAAATCCCGCAAGATGTACGTATTGTCACAAAATGTTTAAAGTTTTGGCTCTAAAAATGGGGCCACATTTATACCATATTTCAGATCATGCTGCTGCCTCAGAGAAGAAAACGTAAGTTTTTCAAGCAGAACCCAATAAATCCAACTTATAAGATGATGTACAATAAAGGAAAGTTTTCTATAAGAGGTAACGTCAATAAAATGCGGATAAAGTTTTCCTAGATCCAACTGTACGTTTTATCCTTAAAGTTCAAAGATGTAAATTTGGCAAAAAAGTTTTAATGTTTAACCATCTGCCATTCACTTTACAATAACGAAGGATCTTCCTGCTTGCTTTAGTCTGAATGTGACATCTGAAGCTGACTCTGAAGTGCTGTCTCAAAACAAGACTGCTAATCAATAAAAACAACACTTGCTAGGCAATTATAAAATCGTAAAATAAAGATAAAAAAAAGTATTATGAGGACATAAAGGTAAAATGTAGAAAGCAAACTCTTGAAATGGGTTCCCTTGATCATAGTTTGCAACACGATACTCATAAAATTGCAAAACGTTTCTTCACAGCGCTATTTGAAAAAGTAGTTTAAATTCGTATTTGCTATTCAGAGTTTAAAATATAACTTTACAACATTTTTATTATTTTAAATCACGTTTTCAATACAAATGGTATAAAATTTCAAGACAAATGCTGGAGGTAGCTAGCTATCAGTGAACAGTAGGCTATTAAGACTATTTCCATTACATTTGAAATAAAAGTCAGACGACATTCTCAATCCCAGTGAAAAAGAATAAATAATGTTAATTACATGCAAAAGACTAGAGCTTTGTTTTCCCAGTGTAATAGATTTCCATAGAAAACCGCATAGTATAACGTTATCGGTAGTTTAAATGAGTTAATAATGCAAAAGCCATATAGCATTAGTAAATGACAGTGATAAATTAGTGCTAATGTTAATGAACACGAAGTTCCTCACGGATTTTTATTGTGAGTATGTGTCCCATATGCAAAGCTTCATATCTAGATTGTTTGTAATAGAAAATTTCTTCTAAATGCAATGTTTCATGTCGTGGACTATTAAAGCACCATTATACGTACCTTTTTATCTTTTAATTTCTAGATAAACCTGGTTTGTGCCCAGGACTTTGGCCTGGACAAGCCGGACCGTGCGTCCACGGATGTGGATCAGACAATCATTGCCCAACGAACCTAAAATGTTGTAGCACAGGATGTGGACAGATTTGCCACAATCCTTGGTGGCGTGCAGGTGAGTCTTAATGTATACATTTTCTTAAAGGTTTGAAAATTTAGTGGGAGATGGAATGATCTAATCTATATCACTGAAAGTATTTAGGGATATAGTTTTAGAATGTTTTCATGTGCAGTTCTAGCATCTTTTCTTCCGATTTTTCTGTTTATATCTTACATGTGTCCATACGAGAAGAGATAGAGGAGTCTATAACGAATAAATTACCATCAAACCTTCAACTCTTCTGCATTATGATTAAACATCTTAAGTCAGATTGTACGATTATTGCATTTTGTATATTTTGGGCATACCGTTAATATTATTACTGTTTCAGTGAGAGAAAATATTGCAAAAGTAGTGTTCACTGTTCCTAGTATTAATTCAAAACATCATCGTATGAAAATGAGTAAGAGAGACTCGGCAATATGGCCTATGCCGAACATCAGCTATCTTTCGGATTATTCTGTTTTCTTCTATACTGCCTTTGTCGGTGTCCGAACTAATGAAATAATTTTCAAGCGAGAAGTTGTTTCGCTTCGTAGAGCGCTGATTTGGAATGGTTTGAGATTGAACCCATTGACCACACGTCCTGAGTGCGGATTTCCTTTGGTCGAACCAAGTAAATGCTGTGATGATATCTTAATAAATCTAGAACCTATTTATTCCCAAATCCTTTAATATGTGGCTATATCTGTCGTTGTTCTTGTTGTGTTTTCTAGAATGTAAAACCACCTTTTAGCTGTGTTTTGGAATTTGTTAAATAAATAAATAACATCCAGGGAATGGTCATGGATATACGATAACTTTTTCTGATTGCATATGTAGAGGTCTTTTAAGAAGGGAACACATCCATATTAATGTTTAGATGTGACAATTACATTCGGCTTGTCTTCCCCCTGCAAAATATTTTTTGTAAACATTGTTTATAAACATATTGGAACTGCTACAGTTTCATGGAAATTGCAAACACACGTCTTTTTATTTTATTTTGCAGATTAACTACTGGTCCTTCATTGATGGGAGAGGAACGGTTTTACTTCACTGGTATATTCAGCACTCCAGAGGATTTGAATCACTATTATGTAGACCTAAATAAACACTACGATATAGTATTGTTAAATGCAAGTTCTGATAAATAAAACAAAATAGAAAATAATAGTTTGTGTTTTTGAATAGCTATAAAATTGGGTCTTCAAATGTTCTTTTCAGGGAGATCAGAAGACATTGGTCGTTTAATCTACTTTCTTTTTTTTTTCAATGCGAAACCACTAGTGTTTTACGCGAGACGAGAAATGGTTTCTCGCTCTCAACCGAAGCAAGATTCAAGTCATCTTTCAGCCGCGATAAAGAGTTCCATTCTCGCCTCGCAGTGCGAGGAGGAACTAGTTTCTCGCAAGGGTTTCGCATTCATATGGTTTCTTTGCGAATGAAGTATTTCTTGAAACCCCTGAAGTTTTTGTGAATAAGTTAATTTAAATAAATAAGGTAAACTTCACCGGGTTGGAGTTACTGGTCTCCCACCAGGCGCCTCCCCAGGTGGCGGATAGGGGAATGCCGACCAAATATGGTGGGTACCGGAAATATTCCGTGGCTGACCAAAACCAGCACTGCTGCCTTGCAGTTAGTAGAGGAATCTACAAAGGCTAGGGGAAGATAATCCCGAACAAAAAATATCATGGTGAGGGGAAGCAGCATCACCATTACCACTCTGAGGCTGAAGATGAATGACATCGGCAAGGCTCAGAGATGGATAGAGGGCGACATCTTTAATGTCTACCTTTACTGCGAGGTCGTAGAGCTGACAACTCTACACCGCTAAATAATGTCAAGAAATAGTAACAGATGATTCATGGATTCTCCTGGGGTAAAATATTCCAGAGTTAAACTAGTCCCTCATTCGGATCTCCGGGCGGGGACTGCTTCAGTTGGCTCCAAGAACAGGATTAAGAAAGCCCTTAGAATATGAACTTAGGAATGTTATACGAAACGGACGCTTTTCAGGTGGCGGTACGCGAGACCGAAAAGTACGAGCTAGACATATTAACGATAGAGGAAGTTCGGTGGGAGGGTAAAGATAGCATCGGACAGGGAAAGTACACTTTCTACTACGGGGAAACAAAGTCTCACGATTTCAGAACAGGATTCCTCATTAAGAACAGTATCTTTCAGGCGGATCAGAATATAGAGTTCGTAAACGAAAGACTATCGTACATTAAGATACGTACTCGATGGGGCAACACGGTTTTAATAAATGTATATGCTCCAACCGAGTTAGCTACTGATAACGACAAAGATGTATTCTACGATGAGCTAGAAAGGCTGTTTGACCGATTACAGAAGTATAATTTAAAAATTGTGTTGGGGGATTTCAATGCAAAGGTAGGGAGGGAAGAAAAATATAGACCTACTATACGCAAATATAGCCTTCAAGAAAAGACCAACAACAATGGAGAAAGACATAACTTTCACGATTTCGAAAAAACTATTTGTAAACACAAATACACATGGGTATCTCTGGACGGCTAAACTCTTAACCAGATCGATCACGTATTAGTAGACAGACAAAGACACACCAACATAATGGACGTTAGATCGTACAGAGGAGCGGAAGGTGACACCGACCATCAATTAGTGATCACAAAAGTAAGGGAAAAGTTATGCATCGCGAATAGCGAAAGCAAGGGGTCAATACAACTGAAATTCGAAATTAAACGATTAAATAATCCTAGCATAAAAGCAGATTAACAACTCGGACTCTCAAATAGTTTCGAAACCCTAGCCTACTCGAGTAATAATAATGATGATGTTAATAATGAAATTGATGTAAGTAAGATGTGGGAGGCTATTCGTAAAACAATAAAGAGCGCAGCGAAGGAACGTGTAAGTGAGAAGAAACAAACAAACCTTGGTTTGATGAATGCCTTAAGCTTCATGAGGAAGGAAAACAAGCCAGGCAACGATGACTAAGTAATAAAAGCGAAGCGAATACCAACCACCACAGTAACGCGAAACTGAATGCCACACGTGGGTTCAGAAACAAAAAGCGAGAATATCTGACGCAGAAGGTTGAGGAGATAGAGGAAAACGGCAAGACGAGATCTATACAAAGGGGTAACATCGTTAAGAAAAGCTTACCAGCGGAGGTTAGGAATGATTAGAAATTGAACGTGGAGATCTTCAGCTGGATCCGACCAAAATTGTCGATGTGTGGAAAAGTTATTTCGACAAGCTTCTTAAAGTACACAACGGGGTACAAACAGAGGAATTTGAAATCCATAGCGCAGAACAGTGGATCCCCAAATCTAGTGAGGTCGATATCGAAATGTCGGTAAAGAAATTGAAAAAAATCAAATCACCAGGAATAGACAATATTCCAGTGGAATTAATTAAAGGGAGAGGAACGGCACTAATCAAGGAACTACATAAATTGATAAGTGCTATATGGAGAAAAGAAGAGCTCCCAAAGAAATGAAAAACCTCAATAATAGTTCCGATTTACAAAAAAGGCAATAATTCTGACATTAGTAGCGGAATTCCGTTACTTCCAACCTGTTACAAAGTATTAAGTAATATTCTGTTAACACGCCTAAATGTATACGTAGATGAAATAATTGGAGATCACCAATGTGGATTTAGAAGAAATAGATCCACGTTGGACCAGATTTTTGCTTTGAGACAAATTTTGGAGAAGAAATGGGAATATAATGGGACGGTTCATCAGCTATTCATTGATTTTAAGAAAGCATATGATTCTATCAAAAGGGAAAAGTTATACAGTATCCTGATACGATTTGGAATTCCGAAAAAATTGGTCCAACTAGTGAAGATGTGTCTCAGCGACCCCATAAGTAGAGAACGGATAAGTAATAATATGTCAGATAGTTTCAAGACTCGCAACGGTTTAAAAATTAAAGGCGACAAAAAGGGACTATCATTGAATGGTTTGAATCATCTGTTCATTCACGCGGATGATGTAGATTTAATCGGGGACGATATAGATGCACTACAAAGCAACACCGATGTCTTACTGCTAGTAGAAGCGTTCGATGATATATGTAAACATAGATAATACAAAATACGTGATAATAAGCCGAAACACAGGGAATGAAGGAAGTAAAAATATAAGAATTAGAGATGAGGTCCTTGAGAAAGAAAAAAAATACTTGGGAGCATACGTAACAAGCAAAAATGAGATCACGGAAGAAATAAAATGTCGTTTAGTATCGGGGAACGCATGTTTCTATTCAGTCCAGAGAGCCCTAACCTCGCGATTAATATCAAGAAAATTAAAATTGGCAATGTACAGAACCGTTATTCTGCCGGTAATACTTTACGGTTGCGAAAGTTGGAGTACGACCCTAGCTGATGAACATAAATTACGTGCGTTTGAAAAATAGGGTTTTGAGAAATATATACGGGACGAGATGACTGGAGAATGGAGGAGTGCATAATGAAAAATCCACGCACTGTACGATTCAGTAGATGTAAAAATAATGAAATCGGACGTCTAAGGTGGGCAGGCCATGTAGCTCGAATGGGGGAAAAACAAAGGTTATATTCTTTCCTGGTAGGAAGGCCAGATGGAAGGAGGCCATTGGTAAGACAGAGACGTCCGAGATCTTCGAGAAGTAGGTGTTCGTGATGAAGACTGACTTGATGTTGCCCAGGATAGAATTCAATGGCGAACGTTTGTTACTGAATTTCCGAGTTCCATACGCCATAGAGTTAGTTAATTGGTTAGTTTAGTTTAGCTTCAATTCTTCAAAACTGACGTAACTTCATTGACGGAGCTGCAGTTGCGAAAGTA
>JAGDQP010041532.1:386-15216 GCA_022664845.1 Lepisma saccharinum | reverse complement strand
GCACCTTATCCAGCCATGTTAATAGTAAATAATACTAAATGTAACCTAAAAAAAAAAAAAAAAAAAAAAAAAAAAAATCAGTTCTGGAAATGCCAGTTCGAGTGGCATTAAGATATATGGTACGACGGCCTAAGAACGTGACAGCTTATATCAGCTGTGTGCTATCCCGAGGGGCAGGCCTGTAGCCAAGGGGAGCTCAGCCCCTCTAAATTTTCGTAACTATGTGAATATTGTCATAGCCTTAGCTCCCTCCCCTAAATTTGGCCTAGCCCTCTACGGTTTCCGGGTGGCTACGAGTGTGTAGATGAGTTTATTTTAATCTTAACTGACGTTCACTATGTTTTGTTTGTAGCATTAAGATGTTTGGAAATATTCTTGACCACAATTTACTTAAATTGTGGTTGTCATTTATTTGCTAGGTACAGCAAGAGATAAGTCTGCTACCTTTTTTGTCAACATTTTTAGTGTTTCGCCTAATCGGCAGGAACTTGTTATTCTTCGCCATTTTTCTATTTCTCCTAGCAGCGGTTGGACTGAATACGCATATCTCGGTGGAGAACCTAAGTTACGCTATTTGTTTATGAAGGCTGAGTGGATTTTTTATTTCTTAAGTTTTATTCTTTAGAACTTTTCGCGCAATTGTTTTATATGGAGTTGGGCAATCACGATGGGGTCCAAGATCTTTTTATGTTAACCATCCCTATATTTTTAGGTTAAGTTTGCCGAGTTCTTAAGGGGTGTTAATTGTTTGCCCCAGGCAGAAATAGACTTAGTGCTCTCAGCTTCTGCTGGGATAGCTCCGCTTTGTACTGAACAAAAGTAACTTTCGATACGTGCCTAAATGTATCAATACAAAATGCTGACAAAGTAACTCTATATGAACTACTGCACTCCCTTATCCTTACCACAAAGACACTTAGAATCAAGAGACTCAAAAGTTGCTTATGTTACCTGTCATTTTCAAACATGTATGCGAAATACTGATAAGAGGGCTAGCAAAATTTTTTAGGAGGCGAGGACCTCTTGGCTACGGCCTACGAGCCTGAAGCATAAGTAGCTACGCACAACTAGAAAGGAAAGAAGTAAACAACTCTCGGCTGGGTAGGTAAACATGCAGATTTTTTTTTAGTTTACTCTATAAAGCATGGAATTATTTTCATCTGCCACTTCCATACGCTTGAATTAACCGTGTAATGGCCGCACCTGAATATTTGCATTAATTTTTTTTTTTGGGGGGGGGGGAAGTACGGTCAGTATAAGTATTCTACACAGAAGTTCGAATGCATCGTTCCATATGCGCCTAAGAATGAGCAACATGAGCACAAATTAAAATTTAAGAACACTTTTTAAAAAACAACTACATGTAACTTACCACATTATGGCCACTGCCAGAAGAAAATCTCACCTGAAAGGAGAAAACAATATATCAAGTTGGTATAAAACTTTGACATATACCTTACAAACAAATAAGTGTTTGTCTAGTATAAGAACCTACTTCAGAAGTTGAAATTTATTGATCAATGTCTTTAGCATTTCCATCAACAACGTTACAAACAAAACTGCGTCACCGGGGCAGCTGTTTTTTTTTTGTTTTGTTTTTTTTCAGTTAAAAAAATGTCAACCAAACATTTTCAGAGAAAACAATTCTCCAGCCGCTTGTTTTCAAAATATTTTGAAGACAAACTACAATCAACGGAAAGATTTTCATTAACAAGAGCAAATCATTTGCTAGATCTTTTCCTGACTTTAGCAATACATACCCCTGTACATTTGCACATCGACAGCACAATTGTCTGCTGTGAAACGTAGGCATTCTTGGCGCAGTTCCAAAACCGAAAAGCAGGTTCACCTCATGAAACGGTTTTAAAAAAGTGTGTGGTGAGAACAAGCTGTACACACTCATACAAGAACTTCGGCTAACAATCTGGATTCAAACTTCTATTACACGAAATCAGCGCTATATGGAATCTACACAGCTTTTATGCTTCAATTCACATTTTCTCCCCATTAAACTTTTCTCTAGGAGTGAAATTCGTTCTACTCCTGAGAATTACGCGCCCCATTTCTCTCGGATAAATGCCCAGTCACATGCCGCACCACACCTTTCTTCCAATAAATCTTGGGACAAATTAATTACTACGAAATCCTCTACAGTTAGTAGGCAACGCTAAACCTTCATTTGTTTCACTGAAGTAACCACCACCTCTTGGAAGTAAATCCGAGGAGGATTAACAGAAACGAGGCTAGATTTCCACCTGCCAACATTCTCAACATATAGTACATTCAACTCATTGATTTCATTCAAGATTTTATTCACCCATAAAAAAGTTTCATTTGCATTAATTATACTAAATCATTAAATAATTATAACCAGAAAACTTCTGCATGAGGTTGCATACAGGACGTCAACATAGCCAGAAAATTTTCGTTAGAGACAGCATAGTAAGTAAGAGAAGCAGCGAATTGTTTTCGACTCCTCTACAATGTAAATATTCAGAATTCTTATTATGCTATTTTCTAGTTACACAAAGCCCTTTTTCATACGACATGTTAAAAATGCACACACTGCACAGGTAAGTTGTAGGGAGTAATTCATTCCACGTGAAATCAACACTATTTTCATCGACTTCATTTTAATGAAACTTTCTTTGTACGGAGACAAATGGGAAACAAAAATTAAACTAAAAATATTTCTCCTGTTTGTTCAAACCCAAGAAAAGTAGATAATTTTGAGAACGAAAAATCATATACAGGATGATTTTTTATAATAAAAATAAGTTTAGCATTAGACGATTTTGTAAAATATTAAGTTCAAAATAATAAAATACAATGATCTACATATATTAATGTATTCAATAACTTACACAATTTAACACGAAGGGTCACACACAAAACCAGCCAGATGTAGGGTCACGAGCATGACACCAGTTTCCAGCCACTGCAGTTTTAAAAGTAAATAAATAAGGCGTCTACTTGCTCAGCTCATGTTTTTTGTCTATCGTTTCGATATTCTGATGTAATATGCGTTCTCATTAGCGGTTTCAAATTTTGTGAGGTATAGTTGTTCAGTGGTGGAGTTATGAATATAAATTCAGCCTCCATTGTGTGCATCGTTAGTAGAAAGAGAAAGTTCAGGTATGAATCTGTGATTAAAAAAAACAATATACATGTATAGTCATAGACAAAATGCACATGTTGAAAGAGGAAACATTTATAATCACAGCAGAAACAAATATATTTGTTTGAATACTTTGGCACTTTTTGCTTGGCTGGATTACTGGTTAAAAAATTTGGCGTGAAGCCGGTAAATGGTCATTATGGCTTGTTAACTGGACCCAATGTTAATTACGTATGGCACCAGTCTCTAACTTTCAATTGTTCTTCTAACTTTAATAATAACCGATTCAGTTTAATGTGAACGTAACCATCTATGTCCTGAACGGGAATCGACCCCGGTATCCATTCATTACAGGGCAGTGAGTCTTAACACTGATCCAGGGATTCCGCCAGGTTTTTCAGGTTAGGGGTGTAAAGTCAAAATTAGGAGGGTGTAAGTAGAGTTTTGGATGGTTTCTATCGAATTTTGACCACAAAAAAAAATTAAGTTTGGGGTCTCGAGGATTTGGGGGGTGATGCTCCCTACAGGAGAGGGTGTGGCGGAACCATTGCACTGACCCTGATAGGCTTAGAACTATCCCTAGTACTGCCTACAGTATGTAACGAAGGCATTTTTTATTTTACAACATTAAAAGGTGCCTGCTTTTGCCTGTTTGTAACACTTACGATGTTTTAGTTTGTTAGAACACTGTTAATAATCACAATTTAATGTTTTGCATGCCTAGAATGTGGGCTTTTGTTATATTTTATTCACTGTTACTTACGTTAAACGTTTAGAGTAAGTCTGACTAGTGTAGCCGGAAACTGGGTGTTTTTTTTTTCTATATGGTCATATTTATATTTCTTACGGTTTATAAATATGTGTTTTTTCTTTTATACAGCGGTAATACACGACCTAAAATCCAAGGTATGTATGTACTTATCTGTTCTTCATATTTTTTGTGCATATTTACACACCAAAGTCAGAATTTTGCTCAAGTAGCTGGAAACTAGTGCCGTGACCCTAATTGAATATTTCCAAATGTACTAACAGAAGTGGATAAGACTAATCATGCCACTTTACGGCGTATAGTCTCTACTCTTCGTAATTAACTATACATTATAAGACAATTCTTATCTATCAAATTTAGGCGTACAGCATATAATATTTGGTATTTGGAGATTGTATATAGGAGTGTATATATAATCTAACCTTAAATGGAACTATCACATTGATCATTATGTAAGAAATTGAGTAAAAGTGATTTCATGCTTAGAAAACAAACTGTGCGTCACTCAACATGTAGGCTACCGGTACTTACAACTGTTTATTTCGCTTATATATACATACAGCCACTTAGCTTATGGCATAATAGTCTGGGGGAATGATCTATATTTAAAAAAAAAAAAAATCTAAAAAGAACTCTTTTAACCAACCCACCAATGCACAAGGCTGAATGTAAGGCTTGGACGAAACAGGCTTCACTCAGCCTTGAAGTGCAATGAAGTGAAAAAACTCAAGTACACGGGCCATATCAAAAGAGTAAATCTTTGCCCCGTAAATGCTGAACGGTTTTATTATAATGAGGGGGCCGAACCATAAGTAAGTTTATTTTGCAATTTCAAAAGCAAAATAACCTCACTTTACAGTTTTATTTTGTTTCTTTTTGAGTTATTGTAAACGGGTCCTTTAGGACCAGTCCTAAAATGTCCTGATTAACTGCCAGATAAGATAGCGGGATGATACAACCTAGTCCTGTGAGTAATGCGATATTTTGTGTAAAAGTGATCCTTACTATCTTGACCAGGTAGTATCATCGTGTTATCTTATCTGGCAGTTAGTAATCAAGATATCAGGACATTGTAGGACTGACCCTTAGAGAATTGTTTGGAGACAAGAAGGGATGTTGGCTCGTGAGATGATTTCGTTCAGCTCACTTCACGGTTTTCTAAAATTAATACTTATAGCATTTTTAAGTACAAGGGCGTCAATCCAATTTTTTGTACCAGAAATAACTCTATTTACGTAAAGAAACCTAACTTGAACTACCCTGAAGTCAGAAATTTACTGGAACCAACCAAGGATCATACTTTCCTTCAAACACAAATTCTTTTCGTTGAAGCATCTTACAGATTTCTGACTTGAAGTTAGATTTGTTTACTCTAGTAATGGTAAAATAAGCTTACTTACGATGCGATGAATGGTATTTAGTAACATTTTGGCCTTTGTAATTCATAAAATACTACTAGTTTAGATTTAAGGATGTTCCAGTCGCAACCGGCTCGTGTTGATTGCTGTCACAATATCAAATCTCATATTTGAAAGAAAGGTACTGGAGTCTGCTGTACTTGAGTCTCTAGACTGTTGAATCTTTGCGATGATACGAACAGAACGGTTACAATATAAATAGTGACAGAATGGAATTGCTTCTGTCACAGTTGCAGTAACTGCGACTATGTCGGTGATTTGACTGTCGGCATAGTGAACTGTGCCAATCTATTGATCATGTCTGTCTTTAAAGCTGTAGATGTAGCGAACGTGTCGGTGTGAGTTTTGAATGTCGATGTTTTAATAGACATCCCACCCAATCATACACCGATATTCAATATACCTTATATGTCGGGTGGCATTTGTATTACCGACAATCAAAACACCGACTACCGTAACATCGACAACGGGACAACTTTTAGATTTGTCTTCTTTTTGAGTTAGAGGTTGACTTGTCGACGTTTTAAACTGTCGACAAGTTAATAAACATCCCCACGCGCGCTTGTGGCTGGACTGTCCTGAAGGCGCTGCAAAATAAGTCTCTTCTACTGCAGGCGTTTGTACCGTCCGAGGGCGTCCTGATCACCGATTGTGCACCTAAAATAAATGCAAATGACACTACGAAACCAAGAAAGTTAAAACGGCTTAGTTTCGAACATCAAAAACACCTTTTAAAGAATAGGTTACTTCTTTGGGGTGTTGGAGAAAAAAAACAAAAAACAATGGCTTTGAAATATGGTTACATTGAACTCTTTACCTCTTCTGAAAATAATCTTCAAATACCAAGAACTGTCGTACTTGTAGGAGCTTTCCAAGCATGTTTTCTACAAGACGCTAGAGAAGCTAAACTAGTCCCGGGACTGATTTTAACCAGGGAAGGGAATAAGCTTAATTTCATCGTGGATTTAGCACAATGGACAACGTACAAACATTGAATGAATATGATCTTCCACTATGTTTGGGATTCATAGATTTTGAAAAAGCTTTCGATTTAGTAGCAGTACTTGAATCACTTGAACATCAAGGCATCTAAAGTGCATACGTCAAGTTACTGTGAAACATTACTTGACTGCTACATCTGTTATTAGACTAAATCAAGAAAGTGAAAAAATTTAAGTTGGAAAATGGGTAAGGCACGGAGATTCAATTTCTCCAAAACAGTTTTCTGTGGTCCTGGAGAGTGTGTTCCAAAATTTAAACTGGGATGAAGTTGGAATAAAAAATTAATAGCGAGTATCTCGCTGATGATATTGTGCTGTTCGCTTCAAGTGCAGAAGAACTACAAACCAGAATAGAATTACTGAGTAATGAGAGTTCGAAAATAGGCCTTAAAATGAACCTAAGTAAAACAAAAGTAATTTACAATCAACACGCTGCAAAGAAGGAAATAAAGATTAACGGACAGACAATAGACATAGTTGATGAGTAAGTTTACCTAGGCGAGCTCAAAACATCGGATGCCAAGTTGACGGATAAAATAAGTAGAAGATGTAAAATGGCGTGTGGAGTTCGTTTGGAATACTTTATTTTATTTCAAGATCACTTTATTTTCAAAAGCGAACTACCACATGGTGTCTACTAATTTTGGGACTTGATATTCCCTGAGTTTTTCATGATAAAATTCATATTTGTATTTGTAATGGTCTCAGGGTCAAATTTTATTTCTCTTTATCTCAAATGTTTACTACAAAATTTTTGAAACAATTACGCAATATTTAGTGGTCGCTCAACGCATCCATAAATTCACTTAAAACCACTAAAATGTGGAATTCACATATAAATACTATGAAATTCAAAAATGTGTTTGGAAACATCCTTTAGTAATATTTGTGTTTTACGAATGTAAGTGTTTTAGTTTGCGAAAGTATATTCAACACAACAAACAAAAATCCTTTGACAGAATGGATTTACGTGGGGTGAGGAAATTATTTTATGTGCTGCTCTACAACTTGGAGAAGAAATTGGACCTGATCTTCCTGATTGGTCAGTTTTCCATTGGAATTTTGAATCAATGCAATTCCTCGTTCTGCCAGATCATTTACAACATGCAGAGCTTTCACACGAGGAGTTCTTCTTCACTTCCATCCCTAAATAACGCTGTAACCATGTCTTTCTTCACTGTTGCGGAGACTTGAGGATAAAAGAAACTGAAAACAAGAAGTGGTTCGCTCAAATACCACAGATGTGAGAAACTGTGCATTGCTGCTTCTGCAATTTTAGCATTAATATTCTTGTAGGAATGAATGCGTCTTAAGAGATTCAGGTCATTCCTTGGAGCTGAAAGCGCAAGAGGAGAGGAATACCATGCCTTCAAATACACTGCAACAACAAATATGTTGAAGACGCGAAGCCCGTTCAGCTCACGGGACGTAAGGTGAAACTGACGGGAAAAGATATATCTTCAGGCAATAAATCAATTTCGCCATCCATCGTGCACGATGGCAGGCTCCAGGAACATAGAATGTGATACCTCCTTGAAGAACTTTGCCAAGAAATATGAGAGCAAGTTGTAAAAGTTCTCTGTAATCACCTCTGGGTTGAGAGTGCGTCGTCACTGCTTGAAGAAAGATATAAGTTCAAACTTTACTGGGGTCAAAACCTCTGCGACAACTTCGTCCTGGATTCCGGTGTCGAACTTCAGCTTGTCAATTGAGTTCCATTCCTCAGAGAAACATTGAAAGAGTTTTATATATGGACCCATTGAAGCACCGAAAACCATGTCGAACACTCGCCACAATTAGTTCCATTATGTGATGCCTGCAAGGGACTCGGATCAGATCCTTCTGCATTTTCTGTTCCAGCAGGGTACAAGCTCCATTTTGTGACCCCGTGTTAGATGCTGTTGTGTCAAATCACATGAAATGCACAGGTGTTGTTAAGTTCCAATCCTCCAGCAATTTAAAAACAGCTTCCGACTGAGAGGCACCACTTCCATTTGGAATAGCAGGCACTCCTAATAGTTTCGTGTCTACATTCCCAGAAACGAGAACCGCTATGCGATAAACGGATTCCTTAGAAGTGAGAGCAGGTAACAACTTCTCATCCCAATGCACTACAGTGGACCACCAGATGGAAAAGATTTTACTAGCGATTTCTTCTAATAGATTCCTTATTAACACAGCTTGCTCGTGAGCTGTGGCCCAAAGCTTCCGCTGCAGCAGCTAGGAGTGGCATTTCTGTCGCTGATTTTAGCACGATCCAGTGATGAAGACAGCTCTGGTGTAACGATGTTGGCTGATCGACAACTTCTTTGTAACCGACAGCCTTCGGGAAGTAGGACATGCTTAATCTGAATCGTCGCTATTTTCGGCAGCCTCGTATAAACTGTCACTATCATCATCATCATTGTTGATTGAGACATTTGCTGAAAGCGTATCCATTTCCTTTCTCTTCCTGGTCTCCTCTTATCTCTTTCTTCTTGCCTTGTCAATTTCATATCCACCCCTGCCATCGTTCCTCGTCTGCCTTTCTTCCTCTGCGCCAGTAAAAATTCGCGATTTTCTGGTATTTTAATAAGTTGAAGAGCTTCATGAGCCACATCGAAAAGATCATCAAGAGCGCCCACGAACACATTTTCCTTGGTTTTTTGCGTTTCAGTTTTTCGTGTACAATTTTTCTTCAGTTTTTGCCACTCGTTATGTAAACCTTTCACTTTTCAATAACGTGACAATCCTGCTTTGTGGGTATTCGAGCCTTTTTCCAAAACGGGAGAATTTCAGTGGTTGTTAAACATGCGCTTTCCTGAATTGTTAATTTTTCTTCGGAATGCAACTGAAGAAATCTTGCAAGTACTTGCCGCTTGGAAGGAAGTTTACATCCTGTTATAGACGATACTGTACTTCCAATCAACCACAAACCACGTCCTTTATTCTCAGACATTGTATAACTCAATACACAACAGCGTGAAATATAACACAATGACTTACTGAAAACATTCGGTGAAATTATAATACGAGAATAAACACATGAACTGCACAGGAAAGCTATAGCGAGTACATTAAGATGTTAACTGCGATCTAAACAATCTCGCACCAAAAAACCCGACTGTAATGCCGCCAGTATTAGCAGGTCCCTTCAATGTGGATAGTACAAAGTCATGTGGGCGGCATGCTTTACCCCAAAGTAAAAATATTGCGCAGCATTGTTGCTGCCTGAAAAAAAAAGGGGGGGGGGGCGAGTGTTGATTGCTTTATCTGAAAATAAGTTGTTCTGACATAGTATTGTGTAAGCATTTAAGCAATGCCTAGCACATTTAAACATTTATAACACTTGATTTTTATTGCAAAACTGATTAATGTGCCAATTGCAAATATAATTCAAAGAACTCAGGAGCATGATTTTTGCTTTTATAATACATGTTGGACTCTTGGTAATATTTGCTAGGTAACAGGTTTCGATCTGTTTCGTACGCATTTTCCGTAGATTCTTTCCAAAATTTATTTCTAGAAAATAATCTCATCGAAGAGAGAGCGTCCCTCAGCGAGTTCTTGGAAAGAACAGAACCAGGGTCTTAATAGAATTACTTTCCCAAGTGTATTCATGATTCCTAAAGTGTATTTCACATTGTATCTTGTTTTCAAATGTCAAATAATTGTAATAAATGCTAGGTTTGAGAAGAAAATCTCAGGTAAAATGAGAAAGTCAAATAACGTCACAAGCGCCCAATGTAATATACTCGTCACGCACCCTATATATGAGACCTCTAAACATATCATCATCAAACTTTACAATACGTCGTGAATACATCCGGAGGTCATATACTGTCCCTAAGTGTGAAAACTGTACCGCAAAGAGAAAAGGTTGGGCTGATCCAGGGACACGCTGAGTTTCTTATGTAATGCTTAAGTAACGTAAACGTAGCTATAAGTTTGAGCGCGTTAGCGATCTTTAAATATTAAAATACTTACACGAAATTTTGCACGCATGCTTAAGTAACCAAAAGGAATAAATTTAGGGGGTGAGACTCTGTTAAAATAAATTTCGAAATTTTCCCATGTAACTGGTTGCCACCCTAATATTATATATATATATATATATATATATAATTTCCTAAGTTCATAGTATAGTGGAACATGTAAATAATAAGGAATGGCGATTTTTTTTTAATACCAGCACCACTCAGTCTAAGCATCTTGTACATTATTGGTATTTCACAAATGAGGAAAAGAGAATTTCTTTAAAATAGAGGATTTTAACACATTGAAAAAATCCGATCAGCAGTGGGAATCGAACCCACGATTTCCACCTTGTCGGGGCTGTGCTCTTACCAAGTTTGGACAGGTCCACATCATGAATTTCCACAAGTTTCCCCTCATAAATTACAGATTTCTCTTGAGTTTTCCAGATATATAAAATTCCCTGAGTATTTATTCCAGGGTGGTAAACAACCTGTACCAATGTGTCTGAAGCGAAAAGTTTATAATAAATTTGTCGCCCCTGTAATGATGTACGACTGTGAAACTTGGACACTGAATACGCAAACAACTCGAAGATTAAGAGTGACACAAAGAGCAATGGAGAGATGCATGCTAGGAATAACCAAGAGGGACAGGAAGACAAATGAATGGATTCGCGCAAACGAAGGTGTAAACAAACAGGATCTAATCAAAACTGCGAAGAAAATTAAGTGGACATGGGCCGGTCCAGAGCCCTTCTACAGTAGAAGGCCGGAGTATTGAAAAATGGCAACATTGCCCAGACAGCTGACTGTGTATATTTAAATATCATGGCGTGGATTTAAATAACTTTGTAGAAGGTACGTTCGAATTATCGCCGATATTTTTGTTTTTTAACTGTTGGTCGAATGATATTGGAGACTTAGGTAGAAGAGTATCAACTGGAGATAATATATTAAAATAAATATATATATATATATATAAATAAGGTTTGATATTTATAGTGAGATGACCTATGAAAGACGACCATGTGTTAGCGCTATCATTTCTTTCAGAAAGATGTAGAAATATATTTTCTGATATATATTTTTGTTGTAAAGTTTGATATGCAGCACTATGAGCGATTAAATCTACTAGTTACGCAGGTAGCTTTAATTTTACGAGGCCTATATCTGTAAATTTACAAGGCGCATTCACAGAAGAAAGAAATAACTTTATACGCTTTTGTACAAGGGGCCGAATTAAATTTGCATGTCCTTTATGTAAGAACTATTATGAGCCGAGAAATTAACTCGTAATTGTATAGTCTACAAGGAACTTTCCTATAAAAGTGCCTTTTGAAGTACGTCTCGTAAACTCCACCAAAAAGGCTAACTGTGGACGTTCTTACTGTGTATTCCGAATTTTAGCTGATCTCCATTTCTAGACGACCCATCTAGATGATCTCACCAATATTTGAGAAAGGTTCTTTTTACCTACGTAGCGTGATACAAGATTTTAATGTTGCGTAAATTAGGTCTAAATAAGAAACACATCTGTGAAGAGTTGCGTTAGTAACTATAAAAATACGTAGGCTTACCACGTACTCGCCTTGTTCCAGTTGATGAAACTAAGTATCGTAGTCCGAATGTTACAAATGATGGAAATTTAGTGAGACTGCTCTATTCAACTTCACGGTTCCTATACTAAACTTTTTCACCTTTTTCTTTTACATTTTCCATCTTCAGATTCAGTATACTACGTTAATTGAATTTAGACTGCATCAGATATAAAATGTGCAAAAGTTGTCAAGCAATTACAATGGAGCAGCTCCCACGATAAAACGTACGTAATAATTATGATAGAAAATGATAAATAGCATGAAAAGTGTGACTGTTAGTAGAGGTTTCCAAGATGTCATCAATTTGAAGAACTATTTATTTCACGGCCTCTTTCTGAAGTCTGAACCTTGTAAAGAAATAAACATCATTCCAAATTTTAAAAATAGTTTGGATGTCTCCCAATTGTTGGAATGCGCCTCAAATTTAAATATTCTAAAAACATTTTATCATCATCCTCGTCCGAAGAGGATGAATCTGAAAGCACATGCAACGTATTTCACAAAATGTTTTAAACCCAACAGTTTGCGTGCGATTTATTAGATAGACCACATTCATAAGTCCCCTGTCATAGTTAACACAGCAGACGACGTACGATATCAGCCGGTAGGCTTCCCATGATGCTGCGCTGTCACATAGTACCCTCTGGCCTTCTACTGTAGAAAGCTCTAGCCGGTCACATAGCTAGACGAACAGATGGAAAATGGACGACGAATGTACTACATACATTGGATTCCTACAGAAAAGAAACGACCGAGACGATGTACAAATGCAAGATGGGTATAGATGAAATCAAGCGTTTTTCAGAAACTACATGGATGAGGATAGCATCAGACCGAGATATGTGGAAAGGGGCAGGCCTTCATCCAGCAGTGGTTAGAAAACGGCTGAATATATATATATATTATACATACTAGTTTCTTAGTTACTAACATTTACATGCTTAAATTTCAATAGTACATTTGTGAATGTTTCCTGTCCCATAATGATATCCTTGAAAACCACAGGTAGCGTCGTCTGGCATTCAAAAAAAATTAATGGAATTTGAAATAGGTTTCCAATTCTAAATTATTTTCTTTACGTGTCTATGTACAAAAAATGTGAAAATGTAGGAATTTATGTTGACTGTGTTACGTTAATTTACATGTTACAACTCTCGACACAAGCGGACTTTGCAATTTTATATTCAAATGTTCTGTGAATGATTATTCACTATCATGAATGAGATTCACGAAACAGTTGAATATGAAATTGCGAATCTCAATAGTGTGGAGGGTGGTAAGATTTAAATATATCAACATAAATTACTTCTTTTTCACATATTTTATTGTATTAACAGAGGTACGTAAACATGTTTTACAACTGAAAACATATATTACATTCCATTGACTTTAAGAACGCCTGACGACCGTACTTATGTTGCGACAAGCTTAGCATATTTGACTACTTCATTTCCGAGGGCAGTATTTACGTTAATCGATTTTAATAAATCAAACTATTAATCCATTTTAATAAATCCAACTATCTCGAAAACTATTCGAGATATCTAGAGACGTATTTATTAATATTCGTTAAAATTCCCAGTGTCAATAACCCTTTATCTGCTGTCAGGTTCAATGAATAATTGAGTTCCATTATTCCTGTGTTTATTTGCAGTAACACAAAATAACATTATAAATGTTAAAAATATCCTGCGGTGGAGTTTGTGATACTTGCCCGGAGGTGAATTTAGTGACAGTTGGACGGAGAGGTCAATGTCCAAAACTTGTTTAATTTTCGACAGTGACACTTGCACGGATGCTAGGGGTAGAAGCGTATCGCGTTAATTGCACCTTGTTTTAAGAAAATGGCTGTTTTATATGGATGGACGTATAGTAAGGTTAGGACAAGATGTATACGAAAATAAATGGTAGAACAAGAATTTAAATATAATTTGTATTGAGAATACTGTCATGTTACAACTTTGTTTCAGTAGGCCTACTTATGGGTTAGAAACAAGGAAAAACAACTTTTATTCCGTAAAAGTATCAAATTATCAACATTGAAAACACTGTAATTTTAGTTTTAAAAAATAATAATAATGGGCGTGAATATGGTTAAATAGAAAAAGAAATTTAAAAAAAAAAACTATCTAGATTATAAAAAATAATTTAAAGTTCTTTGTTTGAGCTTAATACGATCTCAGTTGGCGAATTTAGTGGCTTTTTAAAGTTCTTGTTGCGCTTTTAGGCGCCCAAAATACAATTTATAGTGCCTAAACATATGAAGTCAATTTACTAGGCTTACAACGATAAGCTCAATTTGTATTCAGAATCCCTCCTGTCTGTAAAAAAAAAAAGGGGGGGGGGAATGAGGAATCAACACCAAATAAAAAAATAGTTCCAAAGATCAGCGACTGGAAACTACATTTGCTGGCTAAAAGTCTCTTAATCCCAATCCGGCACCAGGCGCGTGGAGAGCATGTCCTACTGCGCACGCGTATATCCTTCAAGGTATTCAAAGTTCACTATTTTTCGCGTCAGTCTGCAACTGCTGCTTGTTGACGAAGAACCGATGTTTTAGTTAGCAGTGAATTGTTGGAAGGTGCAGTTCAGTGAGATTTTAACTCACCTTGCACCATGTTAGGTTACTATTTCTGGCATTGTTGAATACTACAAATACAGGGTAAGTCAAAACGATGGACCCGATTTCATAAATTTATTTTGTGAAATATAATGAACATATCTTAATGTGAGCTACGCGCAAGGAAAGGCAAAAGTTCAAAGTTTAGGGCCGGTTTCTCCAACGTCGATTAAATATAGCTTAACCATCCGATAACTAACCGTGCGTTAAATTTTTAAGCATCCGTTAAAAATTTTCCATTTCACCAACGTTAACATTACAAATTTAACAAACCGTTTTCAATCGGACCGTTAAGTGAAGAAACCACTTGATTTCTAAATTTCTCATAAGCTAAACGAATTCTGATTGGT